>JAGFNQ010006167.1:0-47525 GCA_024364735.1 Boesenbergia rotunda
AAAAGCATCTACTGCTTGAGATTTTTCTTTAAGCAATAAACATACCCAACACGTGAAAAATCATCGATAAAAGTGATAAAATACTTTTCTCCATGAAAAGATGAAGTATCAAAAGGACCGCATACATCAGTGTGTATTATTTCAAGAAGCTGAGTGCTTCTTGTGGCTCCTTTCTTGTTATGTCTGGTTTGTTTTCCCTTAATACAATCCACACATAAGCCAAGATCAGTAAAATCCAATTTTGGTAGAATTTCATTCTTACTAATCTTTCTAATCTTTCTTTGGATATATGACTCAAACGCTTATGCCACAGAAAGCAGAACATTCACTAAGCATATTTCGCTTAATTCCAATATTTTGATGCACAGTAAGTAAGGATTCAACAAATTTATTATCAAGTTTTAATTTATATAAACCATCATTAAGAATTCCAGAACCAATAAATCTTGAATTCTTATACAAATTAAAACAAGCGTTTCCAAAATTAAAATCAAAACCACAAACATCAAGTTTTGAAAGAGAAATAAGATTCCTTGAAATTGAAGGTACATAAAGAGTGTAATAGGTCTAAATGATAACCAGTATCTAAGACCAAACGATAAGTCCCTATGCCTTCAATCGGAGCCTTCATACGATTTCCAATATATAGGAAATTCTCAATTCGGTTTATGGTTTGGATCGTAAGGAATCCCTGCATTATATTGGATACATGAGTAGTAGCACCAGAATCAAGCCACCAAGTATTTTGAGGAACACCAATCAAGTTTGATTCGAAATAAACATAAGTTTTTAATATACCTTTCTTTTCGAACCAAGCCTTGCGTTTAGGACAATCCTTTTGATAATGTCCTTCTTTCTTACAGAAATGACACTTATCATTATTGTGTTCCTTCTTATCAACCTGAGGAGCTTTAATAGATCTTTTCTTTTTCTTGAAACTTTTGGCTTTTGCTTTTAGTGCTTTACCAGCTCCTTGAATAGTGAAGTTGATGGAATGACTTCCCAAATTCTTAAGTCTATTTTCCTCTTGAATGAGTTTGCTTATCAATTCATTAACATTCCACTTTTCCTTAATAGTGTTATAGTTAATTTGAAAAGCACCATATTCAGGAGGCAATGAGTTCAGAATAAACTGAACCAAGGAGTCATCCACAACCATTCCTAAAGTTTTTGATCTTGCTGCAATATTAGTCATCTCAATGGTATGCTCTTGCATACTACACGATCCATCAAACTTTATAGTCGTGAGTTGTGCCATTAATGTACCAACAAGTGACTTATCAGCATAACGAAAACGTTCTTCCACAAACTTTAAATATTCCTTTGCATTTTTTGTTTGTGGAATGATAGTCTTAATGTTGTTTGTGATAGTCATTCACATAAACATAAGACTTAATCTGTTAGACCGTTCCCATGTTTTATATTTGAACTTCTCTTCCTCACTGCTTGAATCAGTAATTGCAGTGGGCTTTTCCTTTAGTAGTGTCAAGTCAAGATCCAATACACCTAAATGAAAATTGACTTGCTCACTCCATTCAGAGAAGTTTAAACCATTAAACATGGTAACAGAAGAAGCTTGCGAATGAAGAGAAATTGTTGCAAATTAGACATACAGATTCAGATAAAACATTAGAATATATTGTAATATACCTTTGAGCTAATATTACAATATACTATCCAAAATTAAATGCCTCATATTATTAAGAAACTAAAATCTTCAATCAAATATAAATGTCATCTTTGGATAAACAAAATATATTTGGTTCAAGAATTTTAATTTTCTTCAATTATGTCACTAATCATGAAAATTAATTTTCCTTTGGGAAAATCCATAAATTTAATGATTAATGAATCTCATGTATTTATCATTTTGTTTAATAGGCATTTCATAAGTATGATAAATAAATGATTATTTTTATGCATGATATTTAATTATTCTAGTTTGATCACTTTGGTGATTACAAACTATCTTAATTAATATCAAATCATTATCATGTATTTATATCACAATCATAATCAATATTAATTATCTTTAAAGTATGCATGTATATTACAATTATTAATCAAATTCATAAACAATAATAAATCAATGCATAAATTTATTATGTCATGCATTATTAAAGATACTAATCATTATTATATAATGAAAAATTAGTATACATTTGATAAATGAATTTGAATATTCAACGTGATTAATAGAAAAGTTTATTATATGTTTCATATCATTAATGCATATATTAATTTATAATTCATCAAAATTAATTCATATATAAAAACATATAGATTTCACAACTTCGCTCTGATACCACATGTTAGTTTACATGATCATTATATTTACTTATGAAATGGATCTTGAAATCTATATATTTTACATACCTGAGCTTGATGAAGAAGTCATTGTAATGTAATTATTTTATATATGGTTTCTCTCTTCTTTCCTTCCTTTCGAAAGCAATCAATTCTTAATATGATGGACATTATCATGCTTTCAATTTATAGGCAGAGAGAGGACCAATATATATGTTTAACATCTTTATTTCCGTGCATCCATCATGCATCGATTATAATAATTATTATTATTTGCATATGTTATAAATAATAATAATTATTATTTGAGGTGAGTTACATTTTATTAGTAACTTCAATTGCATGAAGTTACCTTAGTTTTAATTAATTTATTTATTTTTATTTTTAATTTTAAGGCCAAATAATATTAGATAATAATTATTATCTAACAATATTTTCTCTTTATAATTGATAGTAATTGAGTTCATTTGGTACTCTTCTAAATGGTGTCATGTTAATATGTTCAGTCCATGGATTAATTATTATGTTTTAACGTCTTTTAGTAACCAAGTGAGAGAGATAAACACTTCCCAGCTATTAGGGTGTGTACAAGTATAGGGCACGTTAAAAAAGAATTTATTTTTTAGAAAAATGAATTGTCAATCAAATATGATCCAATTATAAAAACAATAACTATGACATATACTCGGAAAAAATTCTAAAAACATGCTAAATTTTTTAATCGGTTTAATTTGGATTTTAGGGATTTTAGATTTTCCAATATTTTGAGCAGTTCAAATTTTATATTAATAATATTACAAATTCATAGAAATAAAATATAAAGAGCAATTTTTTTATAAAAAAAATCATATAAAACTTTGGCAATAAAAATGTAACATTAATATAAGAAATCTATAATTATACGAATATTAAAAGAACTGTACAATTCAACTATAAATTGTAAATTAGAAAGAAACGCAATAACATTTAAAATCATGTTTCAAATATAAACTACTATTATCAAAAAAAACTTGAAAAACCTTCCAGTTAAATATTAAATAATTTAGGTAATTAATTTGTTCCGGAAGGAATCGACGCGGATGGTCAGTCATCAAAGTCCAACCCATGAGGATGGTGACAAAAGGGAAGGAGCTCTCACCCTGCGAGATTAATGCGAGCGTTAATGGGAATACGCCGGAGATTTTCCGACGGAACCCACTCCGACGCTCAAGTCAGCACTCGAGTATATTGAAAGAAAAGAACTAAAGAGAAGTTGTGAGTAAGATGAGCGCAACCCCTTTACCTGGGGGGTTGGAGTACCTTATATATCTGAGGCAGCAGTCACGCGTGTCCCCGCGTTCTCCTCCATGTCCCCTCAATTATCGGTTACTGGATAACCCTTATAACGGCCACTACAGTAATTAAATCCAGACCGTTGCGATAATTAAGACGTTAATGACCGCATATTACGGGCCATGATTATCTAATTATCTGCAGACCCGGAAAAAAGCGGACAGTTACTTGAGAAAAGGTCATCGAATAAGATGATCCTCGGGCTCCGCTCTCCCAAGGTGAACTCGGGTCCTTTGGGGGGGGGGGGGGGGGGGGGGGGGGGGGGGGGGGGGGTGGGGGGGGTACCGGGCGTCTGTCTTCCCGAGGTAATCTCGGGGATCCACCCTCCCGCGGTGGTCTCGGGAGCATGCCTTCCCAAGGAGGTCTCAGGAGTAGGCCTGCCCGAGGTGGTCTCGGGAGTCTTACCTCCCAAGGAGGTCTCAGGAGTAGGTCGACCCGAGATAGTCTCGAGAGTCTACCCTCCGAAGGAGGTTTCGGGAGTCTGAGAGAGTCGTTTAGACTTGGTGGACCTTGACACATAGCTTCTTCATTCCACGTGTCAACCATGGGATGCTCAACCCCATTACAAGTCCATCCCTTCAAGTCTAATCGAAGGAAGTGTGGCTGACTGATTAGATTAGTGGTGTAACAAAGAAGTTATGTCGTGGTGGGTCTATATATCCATTACTACTTCATTGGCGGCTCGTCGGGTCCAAGGAATCGAAACATTCGTCCCTGGGTCCGAGGCAATCCCTTTGAATTAGTCTTCCAAAAAGGCTTCTACGAACTTCAAGGCACAGCAATGATAGCTGCCCATCATCCATTAAAAGTATATGGGGTCTCTTAATGGCGACAAAACCCCTTCGCGAATGCACCTTTGCCACATGCCCCAACTTCTCTGTTCGGGGTCTCCTGCTGATATGCGAGACAGGCTCACATAAAATGGCTACCTCGACAGCGGTGACGCCTCGATATGGTTGTTCCTCGCCGTCCACATGCCTTACCCCCATTATACACACGCAGGCGGCTTCCTCCCTATAAAAAGGGGAGGCGAAAACGTTCTTCCGCCTTCCGGCATCATCGATTAGCAGCATTCGCAGACATCGTCCTCACCTTCTTCCTCTAAGGACTCTTTCTCACACATAAGTCTTCTTCTTCATTCTCATCTTCTTCCTTAGGAACCATGGGTAAGGAGAGCAAGAAAGACCAGGGTAAGAAGGGAACTCTGGAGGAGAGATACCGAGCGGAGTGGTACGAGTCTACATCTTCTAGAGTGAGGCCGGAAACCCTACGAGCGGTCTGTGAGGCTTATGACATTCTGGCCGAAATGGCGGTGGAGGTCCCTAGGGTGGACCAATCATCTGTAGAACCTCCCCTAGACTTCTTTACCTTCTGCCTAGGACAGGTAGAGTTAGGGCTCCGTTTCCCTCTCCCCCCCCCCCCCCCCCCCCGGCCCCCCTTCTTCATGAGTCTCCACTTACTTTGACATTCCTCTCCACCAAATGACCCCCAACGCCTTCCCTCAGATAGGTGGGGCGTACATCATTTTTAAGCTCTTCGACATCCCTCTAACCCCTTGTTTCTTCCACTTTTTCTTTCTTCCTACTGGCTCATGAGAGGCATTTAGCTTTATAGCGCGCCCCAGCCATAGGTTCTTAGGAGGGTTCTCTTCTTCCCATAAGGGATGGAAAGAGCGGTTCTTCTTCATTCGACTACCCCAACGTCCCTTCAGTCCTAATTGCTGGATGGAAAGCCTATCTGCTCCCCCAAAACTAGGGGACTTTCAACAGGATCCAGCCTACCAGCGGGCTAGGACCTTCTGTCCGGCATGGAGTTCAGCGGCTCGAGTCTGGTACATAATGACGAACTCATGTACCGAGTGGGCCTCAGCCCTAAAGTCACCAGCATCAGCCCCAACCTCGGTAAGTTTATCTTCCTTATCAATGCCCATTAATTCTAACTGATGTTTCATTGCTTGTTTATTGCAGAGGACATCATGTTATCGAGGGCGATGAATCGGCTCATCAAGTGGGGTGAAGCCAACAAGGAGGCCTAATAACTACAATTTTGTTGATAAATTTAGGCTCTCAAATCTATGTTTTGATCCACTTTTATATGCTTAAGTTTGCATTTATATTAGGTTTCATGAATTCTCTCTATTTTGGCTTTTGATTCAAGTCTTTATATATTTGAGATATTTTGGCATTAATTTTGAATATCATTTTGTAGACTTCAAATGATCATGGACCTAGATCGGATTGGGTCAGACTTGAGTCAGAATTGGATCCGGATCAAGGTAATCAAGCACCGGATTAATATCAGTCGTTCATTCAAGAGAACGGCTAGATCTGAGTCATCCATCAACTTCCGATCAATCCAAGCTCAAGATAGGGCTAATCATGACCACATATCAAGATCTAGAAGTTTGAACCAAATCAGAGATCATTCAGCCGTTGGATCAAGCTCGAGAGGGTCTAAGCCGTCCATTCAAATATCAGGGCAATTTGAGCCATCCGTTGCAAATCCAGTTGATCCCAGCTGAGGAGAGGTAGATCTTGACCCTTGATCAAGACCTGGAAGGTTTGGGCTTGATCAGAGCAGATCCGACCATCAGATGCAGCGAAGACGATCTCAGCCATCCAAATTTAAATGGGGTAAGTTTGAATGAGAATTCCCTCTCCAGATCTCAGGTCGTCGCGTGTAGAGCAGAGTTTTCAGATCGCCAGATTTTCTTCTGTTCTTCAATTTCTTCATCGTTTTGCTCCTCGTTTTCTTCCTTAGATCACGCGGCCAACATCAAACTTGTTTGTTTGCAAGATCTCAGATCATCGAGTAAGTTTCCTCGTCAGTTTCGCTAATCAGATTCTCGCAGCTGAAGGAAGCAACGGTGAGGGTTTCGCCGGAGTTGATTCGCCTGCCGATCGATCACTGGTTCCGTCGTCCGGAGCTGTCGAAGCTTGAGAAGGGTTCTCGAAGGCTTGTTGACGGATTTTGGGTTCGAAAGCTGTCCAGCAGATTGAGAAGGCAAAGATCAAGGTGAGTCTTTCAGTTAATGATCGATCGCGTGACCGGACAAAGATGTCTCTGATCGGTTCCGTGACCGATCAGAAGAGAACCTGATCGGTCGGTCGACCGATCAGGAAGGGCAGAACAGAGCTAACTGAACAAGAGAGTCTTCCTTCGTTGGTTTTTAAGCTAGGGGGTTCATAGCTTCTCCTTTGTGTGACGGCAAAGGGAAGTCTTGTGATAAACTGATTTGATGTTTAATTGGGATAATATTTTGGTTCCAAGCATTTATGTCTTCAAGTTGTTTAGTTTGTTCTCAACCATACTCCAATGCAAGTTCTTAAGAATGTGTTGTTCTAATTTCCTTTGTCTTGCAATTAGTTTCTTTGCAATTAATTCTCTGCAATTTATTACCTACAATTAGTTCTTTAAGTGTCAATTCAAGAGTTCGAATTTAATTGCTCAATTGTCAATTAGGTTAAGTTTAGTTCTTGTAATTTCCCAATTCGTTCTGTGCTTTAGTTAAGTTCATTCTATTCTGTTCCGTATTGTTGCTGTCATTACCTTATCGCAAAAACCCCCATTTTATTAGAAAACCCAAAACATCAAACGACAAATAAACTTGCAAGCTTGAATTAACCACTCACAACTAGTCCTTGGAAAAATACGACCTGAGGCCCCTATTCTACATTTTAACTTTGTTAGCCAAAGGGTTTTCAGTTTTATAAATATCTAAATTTGAGTGCTCATCGTGACACTAGTATTGGGCACCACCAAGGCCCTAGACCCTCCTCCAGCCCTTCTGACCTCGCCATTTGTCTCGGTCGAGGCCTCGGAGGAGGCTACTGAATCGTCCAGCGAGCACGCAACGCCGGAGCAAACAAAGGCACCAGTCGTGCTTGAGACAGCTGCCGATCAAGGGACCCTGAAGCTGCCTGTCGCTCGGGAGGCCGACCTGCCTCTCGTTATCGTCCAAACAGGAGAGGCTAAAGAGAAGTCAGCGCCTCCCGCCGACACCCAGCTGCCTAAATCCTCTAGGCGGTAAAAGAGGAAACTCCTTGAAGACCGCGCGCCGAAATGGAAGAGGCTACGCCGCATCGACCCCAGCAAGCTCCCCTCCATCCCTGAGGAGGGCATCCCTATATCCGATGACGAGGAGACTATCCCCTTGTCTCATCATTTCAAGAAGACTACCACCCAGAGACAGGACGTCAAGTCACAAGCTCTTCCCCCGCCGACTCTTCCGAGG
Organism: Boesenbergia rotunda; assembly: GCA_024364735.1. Lineage (NCBI taxonomy): Eukaryota > Viridiplantae > Streptophyta > Magnoliopsida > Zingiberales > Zingiberaceae > Boesenbergia > Boesenbergia rotunda. Next base: position 7,874 of record JAGFNQ010006167.1, read on the forward strand.
CTGTCAAAGGCAAGCGAGTATTGCCTACCCAACCTCGCATGAAGCTCGACCGCCTACGCAAGAGGCTTCAAGCGTCCTTGGAGGCGGCTGCGCAATCTTTCGCTCCGGTGCAGTTCAGGGAGGTCCCTGCCGAGGGTTATTCTTCAGAGGGGGCCTCCAGATCCGATGAGGATGACTCCGGCCTGTACCTCCAGGAGCTCCTACTGTCCAGCTACTCCCCCAGCCCAGAGACTCCTCATCCTCCGTGAGCCGAGGCAACGCCTTGAGGAGCCAAGGAGTCTTGGGAGGGGATGTCGTGCATACCTCGACCGAACCCATAACTAACCTCCATAAGTCTCTCTTGAAGGTAAAGGTTCCCTATTTTTTCGGTTCTTTTGCTTTATATTTTCCAACTCCTCTATGTTGTAACAGGCTGCTCAAGACTGCCTTACCTCCGGTCACCACTTATATTCCTGGCGGGAGGTTGAGTCCCTGACCCGTCGGGCACTGAAGGCAGAGGTTGAGACCGACCATACCCATTAAGCGGGGCTCCTGCAAACAGAGGTCAGCAGAGCTCTCCGGGTGAAGGTGGAGCATCAGCTGGAGACCCTATTGGCAGTGGAGTCAGTCCTACATGGCTCCTGTCACAGGGAGCGATTGATGTCCGAGAGAGCAGTGGCCCTCTCGGGCGACCTGCTCAATATAACCCGAGAGCGGGACCAGCTCCGGGCAAAGAAGAAGAAACTAACCGGGGATATCCAACTCCTAGAGACGTCTACAGGAGCTCTAAATGAGCAAATAAAAGACCAAGCACATCAGCTAGCCCAGAAAGAAACGATGGTCAAGGCAGAAGCTGATCATATGACTGACCTTCAGGAGGATGTCGCCCGGCTAGTTTCTTCACCTTTGCCCAGAGCTAGTCCCGTTCCCGTGTCATATTGAGCAGGTCGTCCGAGAGGGCCACTGCTCTCTTGGACATCAACTGCTCCCTGTGACGGGAGCCATCAGCCATGTGGGACTGACTCCAAGGCCAACAGGGTATCCAGCTGATGCTCGACCTTCACCCGAAAAGCTCTGCTGACCTCTGTTTGCAGGAGGCCCGCTCGATGGGCATGGTCGGCCTCAGTCTCCACCTTTAATGCTCGACGGGTCAGGGACTCAACCTCCCACCAAGAATATAAGTGGCGACCAACGGTAAGGCAGCCTGAGCAGCCTGTTACAACATAGAGGAGTTAGAAAATATAAAGCAAAAGAACCGAAAAAATAGGGAACCCTTACCTTCAAGAGAGACTCGTGGAGGTTGATTAGGGGTCCGGCCGTGGTATGCACGTCATCCCCTCCCAAGACTCCTTGGCTCCTTGAGGCGTCGCCTCAGCTCACGGAGGATGAGGAGTCTCTGGGCTAGGGGAGTAGCTGGACAGTAGGAGTTCTCGAAGGTACAGTGGAGGGGTCGGAGTCATCCTCGTCGAAGCTAGAGGCCCCCTCTGAAGAATAGCCCTTGGCAGGGACCTCCCTAAACTGCACCAGGGGGAAAGATTGCGCAGCCGCCTCCAATGACGCTTGAAGCCTCTTGCATAGGCGGTCGAGCTTCATGCGAGGTTGGGTAGGCAATACTCGATTGCCTTTGGCAGCCTTGGAAGAGTCGGCCGGGGAAGAGCTGGTGATCTGACCTCCTGTCTCTGGGGAGGTTGTTTGCTTGAAATGTCGAGACAGGGGGATAGTGCCCTCGTCATCGGATATAGGGATGCCCTCTTCAGGGATGGAGGGGAGCTTGTTGGGGTCGATGCGGTGCAGCCTCTTCCATTTCGGCGCGCGGTCTTCAAGAAGTTTCCTCTTTTGCCGCCTAGAGGATTTAGGTACATGGGTGTCGGCAGGAGGCGCTGACTTCTCCTTAGCCTCTCCTATCTGGACGATAACGAGAGGCAGGTTGGCCTCTTGAGCGACGTCGACCTTCTGGGAGACAGGCAGCTTTGGGGTCCCTTGATCGGCAGTCGTCTCAAGCACGGCTGATGCCTCTATTCGCTCCGACGTTGCGTGCTTGCCGAACGATTCAGTAGCCTCCTCCAAGGCCTCGACTGAGGCAGATGGCGAGGTGAGAAGGGTTGGAGGAGGGTCCAGGGCCTCCTTGTTAGCTTCACCCCACTTGATGAGCCGATTCATCACCCTCGATAACATAATGTCCTCTGCAATAAACAAGCAATGAAACATCAGTTAGAATTAATGGGCATTGATAAAAAAGATAAACTTACCGAGATTGGGGCTGATGCTGGTGACTTTAGGGCTAAGGCCCGCTCGGTACATGAGTTTGTCACTATGTACCAGACCCGGGCCGCTGAACTTCATGCCGGACAGAAGGCTGCTAGCCCGCTGGTAGGCTGGATCCTATTGAAAGCCCCCTAGTTCTGGGGGAGCAGGCAGACTTTTCATCCAGCGATAAGTTCTGAAGGGACGTTGGGGTAGTCGAATAAAGAAGAACCGCTCTTTCCATCCCTTATGGGAAGAAGGGAACCCTCCTTAAAATCTATGGTTGGGGCGCAATGTAAAGCTAGATACCCCTCGTGAGCCAGTAGGAAGAAAGAAAAAGTGGAAGAAACGAGAGGTTAGAGGAATGTCGAAGAGCTTAAAGATGATGTACGCCCCGCCATCTGAGCGAAGGCGTTAGGGGTCATTTGGTAGAGAGGAATGTCAAAGTATGTGGAGATGCTCATGAAAAAAGGGGGGAGAAGGAAACGGAGCCCTAACTCTACCTGTCCTAGGAAGAAGGTAAAGAAGTCTAGGGGAGATTCTACAGGCGATTGGTTCACCCTAGGGACCTCCACCGCCATCTCGGCCAGAATGCCATAAGCCTCACAGGCCGCTCGTAGGGTTTCCGACCTCACTCTAGAAGATGTGGACTCGTACCACTCCGCTCGGTATCCCTCCTCCGGAGTCCCCTTCTTATCCTGGTCTTTCTTTATCTCCTTACCCATGGTTCTTAAGGAAGAAGATGAGAATGAAGAAGAAGACTTACGCGTGGGAAAGAGTCCTTAGAGGAAGAAGGCAAGGACGATGTCTGCGAATGCTGCTAATCGATGATGCCAGAAGGTGGACGAACGTTTTCGCCTCCCCTTTTTATAGGGAGGAAGCCGCCTGCGTGTGTACAATGGGCAAGGCATGTGGACGGCGAGGAACAACCATATCGAGGCGTCACCGCTGTCGAGGTAGCCGTTTTATGTTAGCCTGTCGCGCATATCAGCAGGAGACCCCGAACAGAGAAGTTGGGGCACGTGGCAAAGGTGCATTCGCGAAGGGGTTTTGTCGCCATTAAGAGACCCCATGCACTTTTAATGGATGATGGGCAGCTATTATTGTTGTGCCTTGAAGTTCGTAGAAGCCTTTTTGGAAGACTAATTCAAAGGGATTGCCTCGGACCCAGGGACGAATGTTTCGATTCCTCGGACCCGACAAGCCGCCAATAAAGGAGTAATGGATATATGGACCCACCACGGCATAACTTCTTCGTTACACCATTAGTCTAATCAGTCAGCCACACTTCCTTCGATTAGACTTGAAGGGAGGGACTTGTGATGGGGTTGAGCATCCCATGGTTGACATGTGAAATAAAGAATCTATGTGTCAAGGTCCACCGAGTCTGAACGACTCTCTCAGACTCCCGGGACCTCCTCGGGAGGGTAGACTCCCGAGACCACTTCGGGTCGGCCTACTCCTGAAACCTCCTCGAGAGGGAAGACTCCCGAGACCACCTCGGGCAGGCCTACTCCTGAGACCTCCTCGGGAAGGCATGCTCCCGAGACCACCTCGGGAGGGTGGATCCCCGAGATCACCTCGGGAAGACAGATACCCGGGACCCCCCCCCCCCCGGGCCAAAGGACCCCGAGATCACCTCGGGAGAGCAAAGCCTGAGGATCATCCTATCCGATGGCCCATTCTCAAGTAATTGTCCCCTTTTTTCCGAATCTACGAATAATTATCGCCGATAATTATTGGATAATCATGACCCGTAATATGCGGCCATTAAGGTCTTAATTATCGCAACGACCTGGATTTAATTACTGCAGTTACCGTTACAATGGTTATCCAGTAACCGATAATTGAGGGGACATAGAGGAGAATGTGGGGACACGTATGACCGCTGCCTCAGGTATATAAGGTACTCCAACCCCCCCCCCCCAGGTAAAGGGGTTACGCTCATCTTACTCACAACTTATCCTTAGTTCTTTTCCTTCAATATACTCGAGTGTTGACTTAAGCATCGGAGTGGGCTCCGCCGGAAAATCTCCGGCGTGTTCCCATTAACGCTCGTGTTAATCTTGTAGGGTGAGAGATCTTTCCCTTTCGTCACCATCCTCGTGGGCTGGACTCTGGTGACTGACTGTCCGCGTTGATTCCTTCTGGAACAAGTTTTCTCACAGACGCCGCCAAACTTGTTTCGAAAGGAATCGACGGGACTGGTCACCAGAGTTCACCCCACAAGAATGGTGACAAAAGGGAAGGAGCTCTCACCCTATGAGATTAACACGAGCGTTAATGAGAACTCATCGGAGATTTTTCGGCGGAGACCACTTTGACGCTCAAGTCACCACTCGAATATATTGAAGGAAAAGAACTAAAGAGAAGTTGTGAGTAAGATGAGCGTAACCCCTTTACCTGGGGGTTTGGAGTACCTTATATACCTGAGGCAGCGGTCATACGTGTCCCCACGTTCTCTTCCACATCCCCTCAATTATCGGTTACTGGATAACCCTTGTAACGGTCACTGCAGTAACTAAATTCAAGTCGTTGCGATAATTAAGACCTTAATGGCCGCATATTACGGGTCATGATTATCTAATAATTATCGGCGATAATTATTCGCAGATCTGGAAAAAAGGGGATGGCTACTTGAGTTTGGGTCATCTGATATGATGATCCTCGGGCTCCGCTCTCCAGAGGTGATCTCGAGGTCCTTTGGCTTAGGGGGGTCCCGAGCGTCTATCTTCCCGAGGTGATCTCGGGGATCCACCCTCTCGAAGTGGTCTCAGGAGTATGCCTTCCCCGAGGAGGTCTCAGGAGTAGGCTGGCTCGAGGTAGTCTTGGGAGTCTACCCTCCCGAGGAGGTCTCGGGAGTCTGAGAGATCATTCAGACTCGGTGGACTTTGACACATAACTTCTTCATTTCACATGTCAACCATGGGATGTTTGACCCATCATAATTAAAAGTCAAGAATGAAGAAAGGACGTTATTAACTATTGACTATATCATAAATAAAATTATTAAAAGGGGATGCTAAATGGAATGTTAGTCATGGTAGGGATGCCAAATAGATTTATATTGCTTGTATAGGAAAAAAAAATACAATGGATACTTAATTAATAATTTATACTAGAGTTTCGTGTACATGTATTGGATATATAATATAAAACATAAATACTAGTAAATTTTATCTCAATCTAAGATGAAAATTTATTTAGTTAAAATTTAAATATTTAATTTCAGAATTTTTAAAATATAATTATAAATTAAATTTGAAATTATCTTTTTTGAATTTGATAAATTATTTTCTAGAATTTTAATTTTGGATTAATGACTTGAAGTTTTCTTTTTAAATATGTAATTATAGATTTATCTTTTAAATTTATGATTTTATTTTAAAGATTTGTAATTATAGATTTATCTTTTAAATTGTATTTTTTAAATTTGTGATTTTATTTTCTGAATGTTTAGAATTTGAAGGATAAGAAGTTAAAATTATTAATAAGCCTTGAAATTCTTTTCGATGTGAAAAGAAAAAAAAAAGATATTAATGTAATTTAATTTTGGGCCTCACTAAGTTAATTGAGAGTTAGTTAATAAATAATCTAGATTTTTAATTAAATAGTAAATATTATATGTTATCAAATATTAATTAGATGTATGACTAATTAATAATCTAGTAAATTATACAAGTTACATAACCATAACTTAAGTAGCTTCTCTTTTGATTTTTGAATTCATGCTTCGAGATCACAAGATACATTATGTAATAGCACCTTAGATCAAGTTTATTTATTTATTTTTAAAAAATTACTTGATCTAAATTAACAAACAGTCAAAATAGATTTGTATGAAATCCATCGTATAGACAAGGCGATTAAAGTGATCATGTAAGTACAAAAAGTACAAACACTGATGGATTTGTTGATCCAAATTTCTCAAGATAGTCTAGTTTAGTGACATGAATTTTTGAAAAAGTAGGAGTTATATAAACCTTCCCTCCCTCTCTCTCACTTGACCACCTCTCTTCCACCTTGTGTGATTTCACTGTCTCTTTTGTTAGATTGTATATATTTTAATTATTTATTTATAATTTTTAGGATATTTTAGTCTTTTTCTTTTCAATTTAGGGTTTAAGGTTTCTTAAGTCATATATATATATATATATATATATATATATATATATATATATATATATATATATATATATATATATATATATATAAAATACCCTGTATTCTTTCTTTCTAAAACACTTTTTGGTTTAATAAAAACAATTACTTTTCTTTTCTCAATTTCTACATCTTTTTCTATATGCATCGACCTTCCTTTCTTGGTGGCCATCTTTCTATCTCTCTCTTTCTCTTACTTTCTCTTATTTGTCTTTCTCCCGAGCCTTTGCTTATATGAGCAGCGACGGCACCACTTGTGTCAAAGAGCAACCGATGGTACCGCTAGCAATCTCTCCCTTATTTTCTCTCCTTCCTTGTTCTCTATGCCCAACACCCCACAACTATCACTACTAGTGCACCCTAGCACTAGCTACCATGGTCTTTTGGAGCTAGGGCAAGTCATCGGCCCTTCTCCTCCTTATTCTCTAGCTCCTTAATTCCTGGTCCTTGCATTGTACATTCCCTATGTTTGAAGTCATGTGTGTTCCAATATTGTCGTCCTACAATGGTGCACATTTCTATATTATATCCATCAAATTTGGTACAAGATATATACTTAAAATTCAAGATATTCAGTCATTCGTCATCTAATAATCGTAAGCAATCGACTAATTCTAAGGTAGGCAACTAATTATCTAATAATCACAAGTAATCAACTGATGTCTAGCTAAAAATCAAAATAGAGTTGTTGATATGACATCAACGGAATTAGTAATTAATATTATATAATTATAATGCATATTCTGCTAGTTAGCAGTGATATGTAGAATATCATTGAGGTTTAAAGTATCTAGATATTAACAAGATCATATAATTTACATGGAGATGTTGTAGATTAAAATGTTGAAATAAGGTCCTATTTCAAAAGAAAAATGCTATTGATTTTTTGTTAGTAGGTATTTTTGTTGTTAATTATCAAGTCATATTTGTCATGAATATTTGAGATTAGTTACATAACCTTATTTCTCCATGAAGATCTTTACAAAGATTATAATTTTGAAAATTGAATGTGTTATTAAATATTTATAAGGGAAGCTTAACTATTCATATTAATTAAGACATATAGCAAATGACATGCTACGGATTAAGAATATTCAATAGTTTTGAGTTTTAAACGAATAGATTTGCATTCGTAAAAAAAAATGTTGAACCAGGAAGCATCGAACCTAGGGCAATCAGTCTGGCCTCACGGAAATTTCCCATGGACGCCAGAGTAAATCTAGAAATGTTTGTAGCAGACGACCATAAACCCAACATCCCGTAGTTATGCGTCTCATTTGGAAGAAAAATTCTTGCAAATGCACTGTAGCTGGGGATCAAACCATGGATGCTTGGGTAATAACTTGGTGTCCTTCCGTTGCACCGTTGCCCCGAGGGCAATAGATTTGCATTCGAGATATATATAAAGATTATAATTTGCACAACTCACGCGTTCTTTTAGTGATTAACTTGGAAAATTTTTTAGAGCAAATTAGCGTTCAAACAATAGTCTTAATTTATGTTATGCAAAGAGCATATAGATATACGACATAAATATGCGACATAAAAAAATTAAGAGGTTAAATGTATGTTTGCTGAAGAAACATCCGTCAGATAAAGGACAAGATATAGAAATTGAAATGAAAAATCCACTTAAAGTAAACTCGATTTCTGACCTGTAATTCATATTACTACTTATATGGCTACTTTTTTTTTCTCTTTCTATCCCTATTCTTCTCCTTTTTGCAAATACTACCCAAAATTGAAGGTATAGTTAGGTATATTATCTACATGATGTTCAAGCTTTATACGCACTATAAAATAATTAAATCTGGACTAAAAATAATATTAATCAAATTTGAGACGAAAAAAGATGATATTATATGAGACACTAATACATCAAATTGTTGTTTCATCTAAAAAGTTAAATGTTCCCTTCACAAGAATATCGCTTCGTTTGTGTAGCTCTAAGAGCTATGTAGTTTGTTTTTATCTGTTAAGTATATATAATATGATTAATTACTAAATTTATATTAAATTTTAATAAATTTATCATCTACTTTCAAAAATAACAAATATCTATCTTATATTATATGAATCATAACGATCATACATATCATTATATTTACGTTAAGAATTCAATAGCGCACTGTGCCGTTGTACCAAATTATCCCCATGTAATATGTGTATATATAATCTGCCAAATTAGATATTATACCACATCATCACTTAATATAAGGGTTGCAGATATACGAAAGAAGAAATTAGGATTTGTAACTAATACATGATGATATAACCAATTTAACTACGGCTATAATGTGGTATATATCACATAAATAATAAAGTATATGATTTGATATATCATAATAAATATTTTATAGAACATTAGTTAATAAGGTGCACAGTAGGTAGATTTATTAATAAATTCTGTATAGAAATACTATTATACACAACATTAGTTAATCCTATCTACTATTCCAACAGAAATAATATTGCGATAGGTTTGATACAATTTTATATAGCACATTATAGATTTATTATTTTTAAAAAATGCACAATATATTTATTAAAATCACAAAACACGTAATAAATTAGTTATTAAGCCTATATATATCATTTTAAATCAGAGAGTATTGAGTATTTTATTATAAATTCTATAAGGTTGCTACATAAATTATGATTGCATGGTAATTTTGACGAAAGAGTAATTTAATGCACTTCTAATTAAGATTGCATAGTAATATATGGAGCGTCCTTTGCATTCCCTAACAGGTATACTATCAATTGTCAAGTCAATATTCTTACTCCAAATTTCCCAGTACAATAGGCTTGTTTATGTCTTATCGAACTGTACTATATATGGTGGTTTTAATTGTTACATGCTTATTTGTCTATCAAATTAAAGCAGTGAAACAAATTGAGCATGATCAGGAGATGACATTAATAATGGTCTAAATTTTATCACTAGCATCAAAACAAATTATGTTACAAGATATCTTGAAAGAAATTAATAATGAAGAAACAGAAATAAACATCGAAGACAAAAAGTAGTATAAGCATTTGCCAAGAAACTGTATCGCTAAACCGGACATGGTTGAAAATTAGTGTTCAACCGGTTCTTCTTTTTTTTTTTTTTTTTTGTACTTTTTCACTTGAAAGGAGGCAATGCATAGCTTCTCCGAAAATTTATATCTCAACTATGGTTAATGGTACAAGTATCTATTCGTAAAATCTTTTTGCGGACTATGAGCGTGAACGACATACCACCGGCCGGCGTGCCATTGTGTGCAGTCCATTTTACTATGGTGTGTAATTTGCAAAGCGGAGAAAAGTCTAAACGAAGTGATGTATCTTCAGTAAAATACTGAAGAAATAGTACAGATATATGTACGTCAAACCAAGCTAAAACTTTCCCATTTCTTCTTCAAGAGAGAAACAAGCAGCAGTAGCTCTCATCGAAGGCAGAACAAATCCTTTAGAATCTGGATGCGTCACTAATGTTGTAGGAAACTAATAATAATTTGTACGACTTCGCAGACACCACAGCAAAAAAGCATTCTTGTTCAGAAGGAGAAAAATGAATCGAAAGTCTCTTGAATATTGATAGTTTCAGTAAACTACCGATGAAAGAGAAAAAAAAAAGATCCGTGAAGATTTGTTCACAAAGATACAGCAATTCACAAATCGGGGAAAAAAAGTTATAGTTTTGGAAGAAATTACGCAAATTAAATCAAAAAATAATAGCATGAAGGAGCAGGTAGCTAGAGATTAAGTCGAAAAAAATGATGCAAGCAGCATAAGCAGAAATGAAAAGGATATAAAAACCTGGAGCTGGAAAACTCGTAAAGCTTGCCCCGAGAAGAAAAGACGATGAGCGCGATCTCGACGTCGCAAAGCACGGAGAGTTCGAAGGCCTTCTTGAGCAAGCCGTTGCGCCGCTTGGTGAAGGTCACCTGGCGGCTCGTCGCGTTCTCAATCCGCTTCATCTCCGTCTTCCCCCTCACCATAATTGATCCAAGTCCCTCCCCTATCGAGATCGATGGTAGAAAAAGCAAAGAGGAGATCGAAGAGGAAGAAGAAGAAATCGAGACGAGATGAACTCGAAAGAGAAATGGAATTCCCTAATTGTTTTCGCGCAGGTGAAAAAGGAAGGCGTCGAGGAAGCAGAAGGTCCACTCCTTTTCAGCCTTTTCCTATTATGAGAAGGAGACCAGAAAAAGAAATGAAGGCGTGAAGAAGGTGGACAAAAAAGGAACAGTAGGTCGAGAAGAAAATAGGGGGGAAATTGGCTGAAATAAGTAAACGAATCACTAACTCCTGTTTCCTGGTTTATTTTGCGCCCCCAATACCCCAAGCGAGGTTGTCTGTTTCTGCCTGCCGTGTGGTCCGCGGCAGTCTCCTTCAAGGTTTGTAGAATCGCGATCCTACACAGGATCGATTTGGGGTCAGGATCGGATCGGTCAGGATCGGATCGTAAAATCGTACGATCCTATCAAAAACCCTTAAAATGAAAAAATATACAATTTTTATTAACACTATAATGAAAATAATCACGTTTAACTTCAAGAATATTCTATTTATTACAAGATGATCCAATTTAATTGTCAACCTATTAGATAATAGACATCTAAAGACTCATCATTTTAGAAAAAAGATATAACATAATATTATTAATCAAAAACTAACTAAAAAATAATTAAATAGATATTTAAATAATCTTAAAACACTAACACTAACGATGTAAAAGATAAAAAAAATAATAAAAAAGATTAATAATCTTCTGGGCCTCTGAAAAGGCTTTAAACAATATTTTTTGGGATTCAATCTTAAAACTAACTTGTAGATCTTTGAACGAGTTTCAATTTGATATATTATAGGTCACGTGGTTCAATCCGAGTCAAAAGTTATGACCTCTTAAAGCTTTCATCGATCCTGTTCCGATTCTGTTCCGATCCTGTCCGATCCTATACGATCCTGTCCGATTCTGTCCGATCCTACCGATCCTGCTGCGATCCTGCTACAAAAAACGATTCTGCACGATTCTGGATCGTTTTCTGCCGTAGGATCGTAGGATCGTACGATCCTACGATCCAGGATCGCGATTCTGCAAACTATGGTCTCCTTTCGGCCAATGGCAGCGATTCGATAACGATCCGGATCCGCTGTCACGTGGCCAGCACGGGACAGATATTAGATGGAAATAATAGGGTTCCTTCGGCGGGTGAAAGCGGCTCGATGGCGTCGCGAATCCTCTGTCACGCGACAAACACGGGATAGATATTAGATGGAAATAATAGGGATTTTTTTTTTGAACGGTCGATAAGATTCCATTTTAACGTTTATATTTCTCATAATATTTTTATTTTATTATCAAATATAATTATTTTATTAATAAATGAATGATTTAGAGGATAATTTAAAGGAATAAAATTGATTTTTTCCAGTTGATATCAGGGAATATTTTGCTAGCAAAATGAAGAAGCATTTTAATATTATAAGGTTATTAAACGTCAAAGGATATTTTAGTAATGGTAAGAAATGGATAAGACAAGATTGCAAATTTTACGGAGAAATCTATTATAATGATTGAATTTTCATGACTATTTTGACAAAAGGCCAAAAATATTGTGTTGAAAAAAAAATCAATCATTAATCCTAGTATCTCATTAATTTATCCTAAAATTAAGAGATAATTATGATGATTATTAGCTCGAATAATATGATTAGCACGAGGAGATACATTAGCATGAGGAGAGGACATACATTGATTTAACCAGATTTTAACTCTCAATCTTAAGATGACAATATTACACGTATCAATCTATCCCATGGAATCCAAAAATATTTTGTTGGCCACTAGGTACAGTAGTTCTAATAATGATAAAGGTTGTTCCAACAATATGACTAAAAAAAAACTTATTTCTAGTGACTTGTCTTTTTAATATATCTAATATACTGATCTTACGATTAATACGACAGTAGAGTGTCCTATCTCATATTTTGTCTATCCAATAAATTAAAAAATATTTATGATTGTCCATCCAAAATGATTAATTAGACTGTCCTTAGATTTATCATAGAAAAAATATCCTATAACATATCAGTTTAGATTCAAAATTTAGATTTTTAATTAATCATTGAAATATCTTACAGTTGTACTAAAACCCCAGGGGTTTATTTTTCACTTGTGCGCAATAAAGCTTAAGCTTATCAAAAACTTAATATTAAAAAATAAACAATTAATATCGCAAGTGAAGGAAATAAAAACGGTAAATTTCAGAAAACTCCTCAATCCCCATTTGATTTTTACATGCACTCCCCATTTGAAATTTTTTTTGCATTCACTCCCTAATGGATTGAGTATAAAAGAATAAAAATTCAATATATATCAGTGAAAATTGAGTATAAAAGAATGAAACTTGAGTATAAAAGAGTGAAAATTGAGTACACAGTTTCTTGATGCGGTGGATGCAACCTTACATACTCAAATTTCTAACTTTTATACTCAACTTTCTACAAATAATACTCATCAAACTGTCTTGTCAATCTCATCAAGGACTGCATGTAAAGAAAAATTTGAGTACGGATTGCAAGCAAAGATGAATTTGAGAATGAGGAGTTTATGAAAATTTTCCCAAATAAAAAATTCTTAGAAAAAATTTGTTAATAAGTTAAAATACTTAGATATGATAAATTATATTAAATAATAAATCTAAATTAAAAGCATATACTTAGTGTAGGATCAGATGCACGTGAGAGGGGGGGGGGTGAATCACGTGTGTTTTAAAAAATATATTTTTTAGAGTAAAGAGAATGTGTTTGTAGAATCGTGCACAGCGGAAACGAAAGAAACGATTATAAAAAACGAACACACAAACACGAACAAGTTTTACTTCGTTCGGAGCCTTCGGCGACTCCTACTCGAAGGCCCAGGTCCCTCGGACCTTTCCTGTGGGCAATTCACTAAAACTCCCGGAGTCCCCCCGTAGAGTAGGCGAATACAGACGATAGAGAGTGTGACAACCTCACACTCTCTAATAGAAATGAGCACAGAAAATGCAGTAATAAAATCGTTACCAAAAGAAATTTGTCTGAATGAACTTGGATGTTGGCTTCGGTCCCTCCGGCAGAAGTTGGACGTGCTCGCGTCGGAATTTTGTCGCCGGAAGGAGGAGTAATTGATGTGCACAGTTTCGATGAAGAAGACTTTAAACTAAGATGTTAATTTCAGCAATTAACTTCACACCTGTTACACTTGTGCACTTGCTGCCTTTTATAGATGGTCTTGAGGCGTTAAATTTTATCCATATCCAAACTTTTCGCTGACTTTATCCACGGTGGAAAAGTACGGAAGAGCACAAATTAATCCATTGCGTGGCTTCGGTTTAGCAATTAGAGGAGTAACCATCAACGTGTAAATTAATTTAAATGAAATATTATCCTTTAGCTAGACACCTTTAGATGAGTGAAATTCAAATGGGTAGTAAAAAAATCATGTTACAAAGTTTAAACAACTTCACGTGCATGGATTTATTAATGAATAAAAAATAATATTTTATTAGTATTACTTTAGCAAGATTAAAATAAAAACAAATCAATTAAATAAAACATTATTATTATATGTAGAAATAATTTTATCCTCTAATAAAACTTCAAATTAAACTGAAAAAAATAATGAAGAGTAATTTTGCAAAAAAGTCCCTGCAAAACCAAGTTAGTCCAATAAAAAATTAATCATGTAAAATAAGGTTAGCACAATTTTATTTGGACTAAAATAAGATAAAATTCTAAGTTAATTAGATCCTGTCTCCCAGACCAGGATCTAACCAGGACTCAACTTAGATCACCCAAATGGGTCTAAGTTGGACCGCGCCTAAAGTCCAAGATTGGACTCGTCCTCACTGGTTCGCTCCTCCAGTGACTTACCTTACTTACCCATTGTGCAGTTTTACTTGACCTCTTGACCCACCAGGACTTCCTGCCAGAACTCAACCATCCTGGACTTTCCGCCAAGTCTCAACCAACTTGGTCTTCGACCAGTTGTCAACCCAACTGGACTTTCCGCCAGAGCTCAATCACCCTGGACTTCGGCCTGGTGTCTGGTCCTAAGTCTTTCAACCCTGCACACTTGGTAAAGAGGTTAAACACACAACACGTCTAACTTTGACCTATTTGTCATTCATCAAAACTTGAGTTTGACCGTTAGTGCAAACTGCACCAACACTTAGGCTATATATATATATATATATATATATATATATATATATATATATATACAATACAGCTCTCCTGCGGAACTGATTTGCGCGACCCGTGCGGACCTGCCCTCGTGGCAGGTCTGCGTGGCACGGACGCGATTAAAAAAGTCGAGGGCGCGTGTGGCGAAATTTTCACGCGACCGCGTGAAAAGCCCTAATCCCTCCCGACTCCTTTCTTCTCGCCGCACCGCGTGAAAAGCCCTAAATCCGTCCCGACTCCTTTCTTCTCGCCGCACCTGCCTCCCTCGCCGTCTTCGCGCCGAACGACCAAAGCCGGGCCTCCCCCTCCTCTCAGCCAAAGCCGGTGCTGCCTCGCTGCCTCCTCCCCGTGCCGCGAAGCCCTAACTCCCTCCCTTCCTCCTCCTGCCCGTGCCGCCCTCGCTGCCTCCACTGTGTCCCGCCCTCGTTGCCTCCTCCCCATTCCGCAAAGCCCGAACTCTCAGCCGAAGCTAGGGTTTTCAGTGCAAAAGACGCTGCTTCGGCTTCCCCGTGGCGCCCTCGCTCCCTTGCCGCAACGAAGCTGCAAAAACCGTAAGTTTCTGTGTTTTTGATTGCAAGGGAAGAAATAAATTTCTGTGTTTTTGATTGCAAGGGCTTCGTAAGTTTCTGTGTTAAGACAGAAACTAGGGTGTATTAGTGTAATCCCTAACTGCTAGGAGTTTAGTTGCTGAAGTTAAAATACAATATTAAGTTTTGTTCAATTGTGGAATAACATCCATGTCGAAGCCCTAACTCCCTCCCTCCTCCTCCTGCCCTTGCCGCCCTCGCTGCCTCCACTGTGCGCTACGGTTCCCCGGCCTCAGCCTCCATCGACGACAGCTACGGTTCCCCTCGCCCTCTCAAGGAAATTACATGCACCAAATCATCTCTGATCTTCTGTTCTTGAGGTTTTGCTTTTGTTCTTTGGCCTGCTGTATACTGTAGTTTCATCTGCATTTGAGCTTCAGTGAAATTTTGTTTAAATTGCTATGAGTTTAATTCTCCTATGATTTACAAATTTTGATTATTTCGATTTCTTGATATTTGTATGATGATGGTATGCTATCATTTCTTAGTTTTATTGATATTTTGTCATATTTTTCTAGTTTTTATGATAAAAAACTAGAATTGTTTTTATTATCATATACATACAGATCAAAACCAAAAACTATAAGGGTACGTTAGGTTTAAGTTATCATACATAACCTCGGTTATGTCATTACCAAGTAATCACATAACCAAGGTTATGAGGAATGAAACATAACCTGAAGTTGTTTGGTTCAATTTAGGTAATCAAATAAAATCTTGTTTGTTTGGAGGTAATAGTCTATAACCTAATATAATATTTTACCTTATTACCCTTTAGAATTTGTTTAGATAATTTTATTTGTTTAGACTTAAGAGCGTCGACGTCGATCGTCGGTGTCCATGTAGGCAGTCGGTGTCCAACACCGGCAGTCGATGATCAGCGCCGACTCGGGGCCGATCGCCGACGGCCGGCGCCGATCGGCGATCCGCACCGACCACGCCAGCGATCGTCGCCGGCCGCCGGCGATGGTCACCGGACGCCGGCCGTCGGCGGTGGTTGGTGGTCGCCGGCCGGCCGCGGGCGGTGGTCGCCGGTCGCCGGCCGGCTATCGACGGCCGGCCGCGGGCGGTGGTCGCCGGTCGCCGGCCGGCCGTCGACGGTGGTCGCCGGTCGTCGGCCGGCCGCGGGCGGCGGTCGCCGGTCGCGGGCCGGCCGTCGCCGGCAGCGGCGGCCGCCGGTCGCCGGTCGCCGGTCGCCGGCGGCGGTCGCCGGTCGCCGGCGGCAGTCGCCGGTCGCCGGCGGCGGTCGCCGGTCGCCGGCGCCGGTCGCCGGTCGCCGGCGCCGGTCGCCGGTCGCCGGCGACGGTCGCCGGTCGCCGGCCGCCGGCCGCCGGCGGTGGTCGTCGCCGGCCATCATTGTCGGTCGCGAATATTCCTTTCGGAAGTTAATAAATTGGAATAGTTATTTTTGTCTTAAATGTAAATATTGAAGGATAATTTGGGAAATATAAGTTTCATAACCTGGGAATCAAGAAAAACCTTACTTCCCTAAGGTTTTCCGATTCCTGGTTGGATGCCCCTTTTGCTGACGTGTCGGGCATCGATAATTACTTGGGAATCGCTGATTATCTAAACCAAACAAGGTTTTTGTTGATAACCTTGGATGGATAACCAAGGTTATCAAGGATAACCCTCAACCAAACGCACCCTAAGTGTTTTTGTGCGCGTGTTCGATTTCTTGATTTTCCTAGTTTTCTTGATTTTCCTAGTTTTTCATATACATACAGATCTGTTGTGTTGTTAGTTTTCTATTATTTTGTTATATGATCATAGTTGTTATATTATCACATTTTGGATGATGATTGATGATCATATGTTTTCACATATTCAGCTTCGGTTGATTATCACATTTTTTCAGATCGTACTCAAGGTTTGTGCACTATAAGCTAGAAATGTTGTTCTGTTATGTAATTATATGGCATGCTTTTATTTCTTAGTTTAAAGATTTTTCTATTTCTTATTATTAAATGATATTCTTTTATTTCTTATTTAGTTATGATTTATATGATGAGATAAAATTAAATGGTTAATTTTATTGGTGTTCATTAATAGTATTAGTTTCAAACCTCGTTTTTTATTGTTTTTTGTTGTGCAGGAAATTTGCAATACCTCATTTCTTTTTATACAAGAATGGTAAGTTGTTTATTTTAAGTTTTAATATTTAGTTTATATAAACTTCTGAATATTATTTTTATGTAGCGAAAAACATATGTTGTATTTGTTGGACATAATCCAAGCATTTATGAAACGTGGGTGGAAGCATCAAGTCAAGTTTTGCGTTTTAAGGGCGCCGTATATAAATCTTACAAAAGTAGAGAGGAGACACAAAAAACTTTTCAAGCACACTTAGATATAAAATGTGCACCAACTTCCAATTCATCATGTGCAACTTCGACTTCGAGATCAAATTCAAAGTCAGAGCAAAAACTTTCAAAGGCTGAAAAAAACAAAAATATAAGGAGACATTGAAAAAGATAGCAGAACTTGTTGATTCATTAGAAATTAGTGACAGTGATTAGGCATGTCATGTTGTTTCAACTTTTATCCAAGTTGTAGTTATGTTTGGCCATAAAAAATATCTATTGATGTTATGTTATGTTTGGCCCTTTTTACTTCCTCTTTGTTGCAACTTGATGTTTATTGTATGAATCATTGAACAATGATTTCCCATTTGGACATGTTATGTTATGTATGAATTCCATTGCTAAATCATCGTGTAAACAATGAATTATGGCCAATTACAGAAATATGGCCAATTACAGAAATGTAACATCTTATCTTGATAGTACAGAAATATGGCAAGAAGGTAGATCTTATTTTGCTCGCATACATCATATTTTATTTAATTTTATTCTCTTTAGTTTAATCTGTTTATCTGTGATAAGAAACCTTACAAGCTATACAAATGTTTATCTGAGTGCAAGTTGAGCTGTTATTCTCGACTATTTCTAAACTTGGTTTCACTCTATCTGGCCCTTTTCAGTAATCTCTTTCATTTCATTTTCTCTGTGTTCAACTTTGCTATTTATTGTCAGATTCTATCATAAAGGACGCTGAAGATGAATGTAATTATATTTTATTATAATTTAATTTATGCAAAAAATAAATTAGTTCTCCCATTTATTACATATTCAAGTCTGTCATCACGATTTATAGATTATTGCATATCATTGTGAAACTTATCTTGTTTTAACTTATTGACTTGATCCATTGGTCAACTCAATTGACTACATATTGACTAGGTCAAACCATGAGATTACATTGATCCTCTGCAATCGATCAGACTCACTGCCCAATCCATTCAACCACGTTGATCAAAATAAATGTCATGGCAATTTTAACAACGAAGGTTGGTCTTTGTTTTGTGAATAAAATATCGACTAACAAATACAGCAAGTTCCCTCGACCACAAGATTCACTTGCTGCCTATAAATGTGCACTACAAACCTATTTAATTACAAGTTGGATTTGGCATCCAGCAGTAAGTGTATAAGCTGAAAATGATTTTATAACAACATGCCAAAGACCAACAAACGATTCAATCATCCACACTGGCGCACAAAGCAACTGGCAAATGGAAATAAGAGAGTACTAATTCTCTTTGCAACTCCAGTGTACAACTCCAATTAATGTTAACGACTTAACAGCCAGAGTAAAAACAACATTTAACTGAATCCAGCATGGCAGACTTATCAGAGATTGTTGTCGCGAGATTCTCAACCTCGATTTACTGGCCTTTGCACATAAGACTTGTTTGGATCTTCTGTCTTCAGTTTGGGAGGCCGTATCTCGCCTTTTTTACCCTAAAGAAATGGGAAGTGAAGTTTGGGTTCAGAGTTTGAATGTCAACTCCTGTCAGGAAAATTTGAGGAATTCAGATGATGCTCACCTTCTTTCCAGCCTTCATGAAATCTCTCCAGCTGGAAACCTGTCATGAGGAAGTGTTCATAGGGATATTTATCAATTTCAATTTGCCAATTCATAATGGCAAGATCAAAACTAAATGGGCGCCAATATCTATTATATCATTGTAGCATAAAAAAATAGTGAAATAATATGCATCATGCGACATGATCCTATCACATGCTAACTTCACCCTTCACTGTAAAGACAGCAAAATAGAGCAGATCGTGAACTTTGAGCTAGAAAGTTAATGACCCAATGCATGATATAAACTGAAAGAGAAATGGGCTGAAGCCTGTGGACCTGCTTTTCAACTACCGCAGATGAGAAATGGCTACCTGGAATATCAAAACCGACTTGCAATGTAAAGAAAAGAATAGTCATATTGACATCAGACTTTTGGGATGGAATAAATTGAATTTATTTACAACCAACACAAAGTCTCTCTCTGATATCTATATTCAACTTAGTTTGAACTTTCAACTTCTACAGGCAAAAATCTTGACATGAAAAAAAGAATGATTCTAGAGCATTTTATGCATCCAAGAGCCTAATAATTAGCTCATGTCCTAACTACTGATGTAATACACCACACCATTGAAACACGATTGGGATACAATAACTAGCTGCTGTAAGAAAAAACAGTTCAAATAAGGGAAAATGTTGAAGATAGAAGACAAACTCGTTTATCTCTTGTTTCCTAGCTCCCACTGTTCTTCATGCTCCCGTTTTCTTTTCCACATCTCCTTTGTTTCTTCTTCATCTTTCTTCAGTCTTCCTTCCTCTTCGGATATCTATTCAATTAGGATTACATGTTACACATATGATCAACTATTAACAGCTTAGAATAAATTGCAAAAATATAATGGCACAGATGGGTATTATGGCTGACCCTCATTGCCATTTTCCTCCTCCTCCACTCTTGTTCAGTTAAAATTTCACGCACTTTAATTTTTAACTGTTGCTTGAACTCTTGTGATTGTTCATACTGCTGCTCAGATTTCCCCTGTTCATGCAAATTGACCAACTAGCTTTCTCTCTCACAGAAGCAGATACAATAACAGAATCGGATACAATAACAGAAGCAGACACAGAGCTAAGTACCAACTAGCAAACTCAGCAGCTCTAGAAGCAGATACAATAACAGAATCCAATTTACAACAGTTACAATAACAAAGCATCAGAGTAGAACAACTAACACTACAACAGTTGCAATGTTTACACAGGTGTAAAACTGTTTCAGATGCAACGTTTAATGTCTCTTTGGCTACAATGGAAAACCATAAAATTACTCGGCCTGTGAAGCCTCCATCACCATCCTCTCAATTTCCTTCTCAGCTTAACCTAGTACATACAGTGATTACCAAGTTTAAGCTAAATAAATCTGATGGATACAGCAAGAAGACCTAAATCAGCAAACAAATTCAGTAGATATGAGCTTAAGAAGTTTTCAGTTTGATAGATTTAATTCTTTCTCATTTCTCAAAGAAAAGGAGCTCCCATCATAAATAAAAATGAAGTCTAAGATTTTAAAAAAATATATTCTTTGTTTGCTTCACTGACAATATTTATCTTTAAGATAATTTTGAAATGAAACTTTGCTAATAAGCTGTAAAGACTCAAGAAGAGACAAAGATATCATCAGTACGGTTGCATTGCTGTAAAGCATCTAAGGGCTCACAGGCATGCATACTAGTTTTTAATTTCATTGTAATGTCATTTTCTTTTTCGGGTCCATGGCCATCTAAACTCCGAAAATTATTGAATGTTGCATGAAGATTTTCTTTGCATCACACAAAATGGCATCAAGGTGATAACTATTAGGTATCTAATGATTGACTCTGTTGTGACAGTACCTGATGCTGATGAACGACTATAAAAATAATTATTATTTAGAACCTGCAAATATAAAAATAATTGTAAAAATACTAGAAATTAAAGGACCAAAATGCAAAATTTTAAAACTTAAGGGCCTAGGTCCAAAAAGACCCGCCATTAATTGATTTCCTTTCTCTTCCCAAAATTCGGCCGAATCCCTTGATTTCCGATTTTCTTGCCAAAACCCGCCGACTCCTCTCTCTTTTGTTCTCCGCGAGCCTAGGGCAGGGAAGGGCGATTTTTCTCCTTCCTCTTGCGGCGGATTGCGAGATCGGGCAGAGCGAGGTTTGTTTCTTCTTCCCTTTCCTTTTCTCCTCCTTCGTTCTTCGCTGAGTTGACGCCCTCTCCTCCTTCCAGACGACGTTCACGGGCCGACCCCAAAACTCAGTCCCGCGTGGTCTCCCTGCCATCGCGTGGAGTTGTTTTCCTTCGCTCACAGCCATAAGCGTCGGATCTAGGTAAGAATCAGTTCTTGAGAATGAATTAGGGTGTGTGTGTTGTATTGATTTTGGGATTTGTAGTTCCGTTTTGGTAGTTTGGATCTAGGATTTGTATTTGTCTCTAATCCTTCCTAATTGTTCTTTTGGTTGTTGAAACCGAGTGATAGGATGATTCAATTAGCTTCCATCTCAGTGTTCTCGGATGAGCAGATTTGTAGTTGGAACTCTTGTGAATTTGTTTCGGTTGATCAGGGTAAGTTTGTGAAGCAGATCAGGGGATAGATTAGTGCTTCGGGCGGTCTTTTTGCTTCTCTAGAACTTGCTCTGAAAAGTATCAGGTTGTGGTTGGATTTCTGGTGTATCTTGATGGGGATGTTCTAATTTGATCTATGTCGTGAGCCTTCTTGGAGCTTTGTGTAATTAGGTTTGATTGAGGGTTGTTGGTGAAAGGCTGCTTGATCTGCCATGTGGGGGGATAGCTGAAGCAAACAATGGTTAATTAGCTATGATGCTATGGATTCCTTTTTGGTGTTTTTGTTCGGGTGCATTATGATTTATTCGGGTTGGACAGTAGCATACAAATGCTAGAGTAATTTATTAGTGGTATTTAATTTTAATTGGCTACATATCATGTGTGAAGTAGCTAAATAATTGTTTATTTTATGAGCAGGACGTTGATTGGGTCGTTACCTCTTTTTGGATATTATTTCGGCCGGGGGGGGGGGGGGGGGGGTTCTCGACGTTTGCAGATTTCTATATTGGAGGTGGGTATCTCTGACTCTTCTTTTAGAATTGTCACAGATATATGTATATTTGATATGCTTGTGTAGCAATAGAGTAATGGAATGGTGGCATGACTATTATATTTGTTTTGTCGATGCTGGTTGTGCCACAACTAATATGTGATACCTATACCTGTAGGATTTAGGATATGGTGCATATTCCACGATCTTTGCATATCATGTTGATATAGGTGGACTAGATAGTGGATGCTATTTGACCGTTGTTATGCATCATGCTGCACTGTGCATCACTGTCGAGCAGGGGCCCCCTTTTGGGGTGAGCTAGGTCGACAGTCATACTGACCTACCCATACGGCCACTCACGGGTTAGTGGTTGACGGAGTATGGGTAGAGTGCTCTGTGCTGCTCCGCTCATGCACTCATGGGGTAGTGAATCGGAGCGTAATAGCAGGCAGATGTCCCTCCTTGAGTTGTCCAGATACCAGGAGATGAGAGGGCGAGATCTCTCCCCCATTTATATACATGGGGTAGGGGTAACACTCAGACAGAGATGTCCTCCATAGATGGCCTTAGGCTGATGGATGACCTCGCTAGGATAGGCCATGGAGTAGGGGTGTTACACCGGCAGCATCCCGTCTACTCGATCGCTCAGGAGTAGTGATGGCAGAGTATAGACGGCAGTCACAGCCCTACGTCGGAGGGTGGCCTCCGCTCAGCTTCCTCCCGTACATAGGTGACGATGTCTGACCGACGGTAGGGGTGACCATGTCATTGCACGTTGTGTGTTCGTTTGTTTTGCTCTTACTTGTGCTTGTTTATACTTGATGTTGTATATGTTTGACATGTACTTACAGGAGACCCTTATGTCAGGTCTTGGCGACTCTGCTACTTTGGTATGGTAGTTATTATTATGCTCTTGCAGTTGTTCTTATTCCTGCCTATGCACGTGTTATTTCAGTAGACTATTACTCTGTTGCTATATTAGAATATCTTGTATATATATGATGAGATATTCGCTGAGTTTTATTACTCATACCGTTAGCTCCTTGTTTTTATTTCAGGATGATTGACTGGAGCGTGCCCGACAGCCTGTCCCAGTTCGCGTACTTGTCGAGATGTCTTCGAGATTTATCGTTTAGGTTGTTGGTAGTACTTTTTATTGTTTTCTTCCGCTGTTGCTTTTGTGTTGGATTTAGTCATACTATACGGCAGTATAGTTGTACGTCTGTGAGACCTTTATGTCTTGTGTTTTGTCGTCAGTCGGACCGGTCCGCAGTCAGGTATGGTTTACCCGGTTTTATATTATATTCTGTCTTGATTTGAGGCCTGAGGCCATTTTAACTGCGTGGTTGTGTTTTATGTGATATGTGTATGTGTGAATTGTCCGCCGGACAGGAGAGGTGCTGTCCGATTTTCTATTGGGTCAGCGGCTCCTGGGGTCTCGGGGCGTGACAATAATTATTATTGTCAAACCTGCAACAATGAACGACTATAAATTAATAAATTAAAATTATGACAGTACCTGATGCTGATGTCAAATTTGGTTCATATGTGTCAACACTGTTATGATTACCATCTTCAATCGATCTGATAATTAACACATTCACATATTTACAAAATGTAATTAGAAGATGTTTGTATTTACAAGTAAAAATATAATGGATATGAATTCGTATTGCACACATACCGTTGCTGTAAAAATGGGCAGTTACGTTTGTCATGTGACACTCCTCGATGTCCGCATCCACGACACAGCCTAGAATTTGATCCTGATTTCTCCTTCGATGATTTCAATCTCTTGCCACATCCTTTTGTCCTTACCGAAGAAGGATCAATAATACCAAGTCCCTCATCCATAGATTTCCTCCTTTCACTTTTATCAATGCATGATCTATTAATGTTCATCTCCTGAATTTTCTTATGGATACAATCAAATTGTTCATCCACGAAGGTTGTCCCCTCATTAGTTAAAGAGGCATCATCAATTAATACTGAAGCTTTATAGGATAACTTTGAGTGTCTCGACATCAACAACCTTTCTGGATCTGAATCCTCCCTCAAATTTGGCTCTCCCAAATCATATATTGCTCCAACTTTTGCATCTCGTGTCCATCGTTTCAATATATATGTATCAGGCAAATGAAAAATCTGGTTTATGCGAAAAAAAGTTAACATATGCCTACATGGAATGCCCTCAAACTCAAATTTTCTGCAGCTACATGAAATATAATCCCTTTGTTTGTCATGTGTGAGTACCCTTGTTTTGGAGGAAGAAGAATTTTGAAATTTCATCACATTATAAACCACTGAGTCGACTCCTGTAATTGCTTGTTGCACATAATAACTATGACTCTCGGTCATTTCACTTTGAAACTCCAACCATTTCTTTTTAGTGTACAACTGAACCATTTGGGTTTTCATTGGTCATGTAGTCATAGTCTTGGGTTGCTCATTCATATCAATATGATCTGCAACTAATTCATTATGTCTTTGATGTCTCAGTGCTCTATTAAAACGGGTGATAAAATCCATCAAGGAATTTTTATTTGAGACATATCTCTTGAAAAAAGCATGTGAACCTTCAGATCTTTGACTACTAGACATTCCAGCACAAAATATAGAACTAAAATAGACTGGCGCCCATCTGTGTCGCAATTCATACATCAAGGATAACCAATCATTATTCTCCAAATTAGCACATTTGATAGTCTCTTCACATGACTTCTCAAAATCATTAGGTGTGGTAGAATTTACAATGATATTCTTTATGCTTTGATAGTAATTTCGAAAAGTCAAAGGGGGTAATTTTTCTGGAAATTTATTCAGTATGTGCCACAAACAATATCTATGCACTGTATGAGGAAAAACTTGTGCAATGGCTTTTGTCATAGCAGGATCCTGATCAGTGATGATAACGTTTGGTGGACCTGTAGGCATGGCTTCTATAAACTTGTTTAGTAACCAAACAAAAGAATCAGCTTTCTCGTCACTTAGAAACCCACAACCAAAAAGAATTGTCTGATGATGATGATTCACTCCTACAAATGGTGCGAAGATCAAACCATATTTGTTAGTGTTATATGTCGTATCAAATACAACTATATCATCAAATACACTGTATGCTCTCCTTGATATATGATCATCCCAAAAACACCTAGTAAATCTGTTATCTGAATCAGTCTCATAATCAAAGAAAAAAGATGAATTCTTCTCTTGCTCATATATAAAAAACTCAATCAATGTTTCAGCATCAATACCCTTTTATTCTTCTCTTAAATTTCTTTCTAAATTTCTAATATCTTTTTCTGTGCATCCAACCCCCTCAGGCCCCCCATGCTCTATCTCCAATAAGCGTATTTGTTGACAAGTAGGTACATTTGCCTCTGAAAATTATTTTGTCAGTGTTTTCTTTGCTGTTGAAATATTACGATGAAAGCGTAGCAAATGCACCTTTGATGGAGTCGAAAGCGGATGATTATGAGTTTCTATGAAGTTACTGACAACCCAATTAGGTCCAGTCTGTTTCTTGACAAATGCAATATTGGACTTGCAACCCGTTCTAACTGCACCACGTGCTCTTTCCCTTATCACTTGATCAGTTTTTCCATGCCCTTCTTTAAAGCATACAAATTGTTTCCAAGTCACTTCATTTGTTATCTTATTTTTCTTGCTCGTATGGATCCTTGAACTAAATCCAGCTTCTCGTGCATATTGATTATAGAATGAATATGCCTCATCTAATGATGTAAATTCCATTCCAATTTTTGGTTTTCGATGATCTGCAACTTGAGGAATATAGTCCTGATCATCAACTCTTTGCCCTTCCATTTCTAGACGCCCTAAATTGAAATTGCAGGTATAACATAGTTCCAACAAAGTAGAAAATCAAGAATGAAGACTAAATGGAAAGAATAACAAAATATCAAGAGATCAAGAATTCTTAATAAATAATTTATTAACAAAAAAATAGGATTACCTAAAATGAAGCATAAAACGAAACATAGCTCATATAACAAAAAAATAAGCTATCAGGATTTTACATAAAACAAATACAGATTATTCATAACACAAGAAGATGTATCAAAGTTGCTTAAATACAAATTTTACATAAAGCATGCTAACAAGTATATCAGGATTGCTAAAACAAATACAAAGTCTCAAGAATTTAGGATAAACTACATGGATGTTATTCCTCAATTGAACTCGATGAAAGTCTCCAACACTATAACACTTAATATTGTATTTTAACTTCAGCAACTAAACTCCTAGCAGTTAGGGATTACACTAATACACCCTAGTTTCTGTCTTAACACAGAAACTTACGAAGCCCTTGCAATCAAAAACACAGAAATTTATTTCTTCCCTTGCAATCAAAAACACAGAAACTTACGGTTTTTGCAGCTTCGTTGCGGCAAGGGAGTGAGGGCGCCACGGGGAAGCCGAAGCAGCGTCTTTTGCACTGAAAACCCTAGCTTCGGCTGAGAGTTCGGGCTTCGCGGAACGGGGAGGAGGCAGCGAGGGCGGGACACAGTGGAGGCAGCGAGGGCGGCACGGGCAGGAGGAGGAAGGGAGGGAGTTAGGGCTTCGCGGCACGGGTAGGAGGCAGCGAGGCAGCACCGGCTTCGGCTGAGAGGAGGGGGAGGCCCGACTTTGGTCGTTCGGCGCGAAGACGGCGAGGGAGGCAGGTGCGGCGAGAAGAAAGGAGTCGGGACGGATTTAGGGCTTTTCACGCGGTGCGGCGAGAAGAAAGGAGTCGGGAGGGATTAGGGCTTTTCACGCGGTCGCGTGAAAATTTGGCCACACGCGCCCTCGACTTTTTTAATCGCGTTCGTGCCACGCAGACCTGCCACGAGGGCAGGTCCGCACGGGTCGCGCAAATCAGTTCCGCAGGAGAGCTGTATTGTGTGTGTGTGTGTGTATATATATATATATATATATATATATATATAACGAGAGGAATAAAAGATAATTAAAAAAATGTTACCAAAGAATAACTACTGAATTGTATCAAACCGAAATTTTTTTGGATTCTAAAATCGATAACTTTATCATTTTAAATCGGTTTTAGGCACGCCTATGGATGAGTGGGAAAAGCAAATTGATTTGTTTTTTTTCTTTGTGAATGCGTTTAAACAATTAGGACTTCATCCGGCAAATTGATTTTGTACGGGAAATTGCATTGTTTGCTCGAGAAGAATATATAACATGCAATTCCTTATTGTTGCTTGGAATTTGTGCCACTGAATAACTAAATCACAATATCTTAATACTTGGCACAAAACTTACATTCTTTTGGGCAAAAATCAAACTCTTTAATTCGAATATCTTCCTTGATTTTTTTATTAAAAAACGTTTCCCTCTGTAAAAATAACATAGCTATCCTCGAATGTATTATTCATCCTATTTTAATTTTTTTTAATTGATCGATTTTGAATGTAACCTTTGAATCGATTAAGCGGAGTTGAAATTGTTGGCAAATTTTCATGAAGATTGGTTTGCAGGAGATAAGAAATTTGTTGGAATTAAAATTACAAATTAAAATCAATTTCAGATTTATTAAGATGATCTGAATTGATAATCTCATACTGTCAAATAGGGAAGGATGAGCTATTTGAAAGATTAGATTGCCTGAAAAATTTGGCCAAGACCCGGGGTAGAGATGTCTGCCGTGGCCAGAGATATCAGCTAAGGCTTACGTTTGATGCAGTTTCCTTAAAACATATTCGTCCCTCTTCGATTGTGTTTTGAGATTATAATAAACGTTCATTTTCTAGAATTCAACGATAGAATCACATATACAATTAAGCACTGATTTTTCGTTGCGATTTGAAAAAATAGCCGATTGTTATCACATCACAAACAAACCACCGAGCGAAAATGCATGGCAGAGAAAAGATTTGGGGGCAATAAGGTGGAGGAAAATCTTTACTACTTGCTCTCTCTCTTTTTTATTATTATTATTATTATTATTATTTTGTTTTTGGTCACGACTTCCTTGTTGGGGCAATCTATAATCCGGAGTGACCATGTGTTTTGATATTTGGGTAAAGAGTTTAAGTTAGGTTCACCCTTGTGTTTGATATGTGTATGTGAGTGTGCAGGTTTGCAAGATACACATGGACTTGGCTGGACGACTTCGGGTACGGTGAAAGGTGGCATGGAGGCAAGCCGTGGGCTTGTGTGGGCATCCGAGGGACAATGGACAAGGCAGGGACGATGAGTCGAGGGAAGCGAACTTCGAGGCGTACGTGAAGGATGACATGGAGGTAAGCCGAGGGCTTGTGTGTGCATCTGAGGGACGAGGGCCAAAGTCGAAGAGGGCTTGAAGGCAACAAATCGAGGCTGCTGGAGCATGAACGATGAGCCGAGGGACGCAGACTTCGAGGCGTGCGTGAAGGATAACATGGACGCAAGCCGAGGGCTTGTGTGTGCATCTGAGGGACGGGAGCCGAAGACGAAGAGGGCGCGAAGGCAACAGATCGAGGCTGCTAGATGAAGAGTCGGCTGAGTCATGAAGGTACGAATGCTGAGTGAAATGTACTCAGAAAATCCTAGGGTTCGAGTGCTGAGAGAAATGTACTCAGGGAAGGGAAACCTTAGGTTTGGGAGTGGACCAACCGACTGGTGTTTTGGCAATCGACTGGTAAAGACCACAAAAAGATCAGTCGATTGGTATTGGACCAGTCGACTGATGGCACTTGGAAAATCGAACGTTAGGCTATAACGGTCGAGTCTAAGTGGGACTAGTCGACTGGTAATGTATCAGTCGACTGGTAGTGGCCTTTTCAGACTCGAGCTCTATTTAAGGGAGTTCGTTTAAGGCTGTTTCTTCTTGATGAAATTGGCTTTGGTTAGAAGCCAATTAGTAGTCTTTGTGCTCAGAAGTGTCGTTCGGGTTGTGGCGAGGTTTCTTCACTCACAAGAAGCTACACGAGTAAGTCGGAGGGCATCCAGGGAGTCATCCACCGAACACTAGTGGAAAAAAGGCTTTTAACAACGGTTATTTTCGACTTTTAACACCGGTTCCGGAACCGGTGTTGATCCAGCCGGCATTGTAAGTATAGACTTTTAACACCGGTTAACAAACCGGTGTAATATATAGATTTAACACCGGTTAATAACCGTTGTTAAAAGTTCAATTATGAGGCGGGAAAGCCATTTTAGACACCGGTTATTTTAAATAACCGGCGTTAAAACATCATTTTTAACACCGATTCTGGAAACAACCGGTGTTAAAACATCATTTTTAACACCGGTTCTGGAAACAACCGGTGTTAAAAATGATGTTTTAACACCGGTTCTAGAAACAACCGGTGTCAAAAGTCTTAATTTTTTATATAAATTTCATATTTATTTTTATTTATAATTTTTCTAGACATATAAAAGAACACAATAATATAATAGTTTATCCATAATCAATAACACACCATGAATTAAGTAAATGCAACATCCAATTAGTTTCAAAAACAAAACAATCCATGTATTTTACAACTATCCATTTTTCTTTCAACAAAAGCAAAATGTAAATCAAATAACTGGCATCGGTGGATCGTTGAGGACTTTCTTCATCCTCATCATCAGCATTATTCTCACCAGCAGCATCACCACATCCAGGCCTGACTTGGTACTCTCTGCTAATGGAAACATTTTTCTGCTCGACAGCTACAATTATGGCAGTGCCTCCAAAAGCCACGAAATTATCCTCTTCAAAATCTCCTGTAGGTGACAATTCACCTTCTTCTCTTTCAATCTTAAAATTCCTAAGGGATGTAGGACTTTCAGTAGGCTTGAAACCTTTACTACCTTCAGCAGTGCCACCAGTATTTACAGATATAATTGGCCTCCCAGAGTGTCCGCCCTAGTACATTAAGAAAAATCATGGAATTCCAGATGAAATTGTCAGTCTCTAAGTAAAACTTTCTAAGTAAAACATCAAAGTTCCCTTAACAGGGCAAACATCACTAGCATTCATGCATACACATGGCCAAGAAAACAATGGGTTCTAAAAGAGTGGTTTAGGTGGTCAAACAACAGATGTGCATTATTTCAGGAAAGGAATGGCTACTGCATCTGCCTTAACCACATATCCCTTCGAGTTGTGCATCCTTCCAAAAATGCATACAACTGCTGTACATTACTCAGATTGAATAATCAATGCAGATCAAAATATTTGACATGACTATTAACTTTTTTACACGTGATCAATAGAAATATTGTGTCTAACTCGTAGTATCGTTGTCCAAGCGTTGATATTTGACATGAGTATAGCGGAGACAGATGTTCAGTCTAAGTACGAGAGAAAACACATGGGTTGATTAATATTATACTGCAAAGATTGACATATATTTTTGGTATCTGAAATTATAGATGCCATTAAATTATGTAGAATTATAGATGCATTGATTTAAACATCATATTTTCATTACAGTTTGCTGCATAGATTTTATGTATTTTTATCAACATAATGATTTATAATAATTCTTAATATGGACAGCATGGACTACCACATATGCATAATGGCGTGATGAATAAACTCCATCATGGTCCGTCCCAAGCCGGATAAAGGAGGACCATTGAGTTAGGTTGCCAGATAGCATAAAATATAGACAAATGTTATGTATATATGGATAAATTTAGAGAAGGTGAACCAGTCAAATTTGTAAGTCAGACAAGCCAGATCCGGCAGATTCTTTTGGAAGAACCAAATGAGACCCTCATTAGTTTGAAAAGTATGCATTCCAGTTGTATTCTTATATAGTTTAAAAAATGCAAGATTCCAATGCAACAAACATCTCAGCAACCAAAAAATATTGTTTGTCACCCGATTAAACCATTATCATCATCAATAATGCCTGAAATTAAGGCAACATAAGAAAAGAGGCAAAAACTTTTCCAAAACATGGGTAATGCATCTGTCCATACTCTCTTTCAACTATAATGAGCAACAAATTTAGTTCCCAATTGAAGTGGGATAACAATTAATGTTTAATTTCAAAATATTGATCTGCTAACCCAGCTGAAAAGACTTTATATCATATCCAATAAATAACCATAAGGTATAGACCTTGGCAAAACATGGGGCATATTGCCATACTGATATGGCCAAGTATAATATCATGATTCATGCAAACATCAATCATAAGCTATATATCCTGACTCAAACAAGAACAAAATGTCAAAGTTATACCTCTGAAGAAGGTAAAGTTTCACTGGATGCACGGGGTTCACCTTGCAGCTCTGTTCCAACATTGACAGTTCTCAAAGATGCGCCAGTAATCCCTTCCAGATAAAAACCAGAAATTATAAGAAAAAGGTGAAACAAAAGGAAAGTTAAAAACTTTTGATAAACTAAAAGTAACACCAATACCTGTTATATTCTCCTGATTTGATCGAGTATCAACTTCTTCAGCTCTATTTACAACATTGTTACTATCTGGCAACTCTTCTGAATGCACATTCGGCAATGATCCTCGAGAAACTTCATCAATCATAGGAACACTATTCTGTACAATTCCTTGATGTGGATTATTGATAAGATTATCATCATCAATCATAGAAATAGAGGGTTTCATAAATTGCACTGTGATTCTGCATCCTTCTGAACAAGCTTTGGAAAAGTATAACTGATATGCAGATAAATTTCTGAAGCAACGATCAATACCTGATGCCTGCACTGAAACCACTGGTCCAATCTTGCTTGTAGCACATCAATCTCCCTTGAAGATCATTCTTGATTCCGTGAAAAGGCTCGAACGTTTCCTCCATGTTCGTGCTCATTTTGGTAAAAATTTACTCTCAAAAGCAACTTTTGATCAAATGAGAAGAAGGAAAGCGCTAAAAGGACAATGGCAAAAGCCACATTAAAAAAATATGTGTGGAATCCGGTTGACAGGATGCAAAACTGAAACTACTTGATTGAAATAGTATATATGTAAGCAATTGAAGCTACAATGTAAGGAAGAACACTAATGGAAATCAATGCTAGTGGTCTCTAACTTTTACATTAATTAGTAATACTGCAAACTGTCAAAATTAGCAACCTCTAACTTTTACATTAAACTATCATAAACTTTTACATTGGCAACCTCTAACAAATAAGTTGCCCAACATCTTTTGATGTCATCAATCTCATCTTCGGAGAATGGATCCTTATTTGTGAATCTCTGCAAGGTACATTTATATAAAAAAATAGCTTATCAACTCAACCGGACATAATTAAATCTATAAAATTAAAAAAACTTCAATTACCTTGTCCCATGAATCAACTATGATCGCCGAGACAATGTTGAGCATATGTCTCATTACATAATGTTGATACTTTTCAATTAGTTGTCTGAGAAAACCCAAATTGATTTTCCAAACTGGTGCATTACCTAAACAACAAAAAACCACTCGCACCCCAAGCATAACTAAACAGAAAACACACATTCTAATATGTAGCAATTAGCCTAAAATAAACTAAACTAACCTTAATTATCACAAATATAGAGAACAAGTGGCCGCAGGACTTTCCATTAGAAATTGTTATGTTGTTAGAACACATTATCACGTTGATTAAGTGAACACGCGTGTATTTTTTTAATTTAAAAAAAAATCACTCCGACACTGAAAGGCGTTCATTCAAAAACATTCATCATTCTTGAGGATGCTATGTAAGTATGTTGATCGTCGATAAAGATTAGGCTTAGAGCTATAAAATGCCCCAAATCTAGCAAATCACGACGCTCGAGATGATATTTAAGTCAAATCAACAGAATTGGATACTGAAATTTGTAAAGATTTGATCTTAGAGCCTTCCAAGTGATTCAAGTGCCCACCTTAGGGAGCCACCGGAGGAGTTGATGAAGAGGCGGATGTCCTTGGTTGGATCCACGGCATCAAGGAGAAGGAGCTGGCTAATGATGGCGTCGGCCACGAAGTCGTCGATGCTGGTCCCCAAGAAGACAATCCTCTCGCGCAGGAGCAAGCCCAAGACGTCAGACTCGGCGCCCTTCATGGCCGAAGCCGGCGTCTGCGGTGAGGCCGAAATCGGCAACTAGAGGTCGGGGGACGAAGAGGCCGAGAGGACTCGGGGCCTGCCACG
Source organism: Boesenbergia rotunda (assembly GCA_024364735.1). Classification (NCBI taxonomy): domain Eukaryota; kingdom Viridiplantae; phylum Streptophyta; class Magnoliopsida; order Zingiberales; family Zingiberaceae; genus Boesenbergia; species Boesenbergia rotunda. The sequence goes on from JAGFNQ010006167.1 coordinate 41,109, forward strand.
GGAAGAGAAAGAGAAAGGGAGGCGAGAGGGAGATGTGAGGCGGAGAGAGACAGATCGAGGGGGCTTTCGAGTGGATGGGGAAGAGGTGAGGAAGGAAGGCTTGAGGGGAGCGGAGACGAAGAGCGAGGCCATGGCGTTCGTTGATCGGCGACGAAAGGCGGCGTCGCTCGGCAACTGTGCGACCAAGAGATAAACTCTTCGAGGGCGATCTGCCAACCCTCACACTCTTCTTTCCTTTATTTATTTATTTATTTATTTATTTTTAACACCGGTTGTTAAAAGAACCGGTGTTAAAAGTATTTTAAAGTTCAAATAATTATAACATATGGCCCCGGTTATTTATAAAACCGTAGTTAAATATATTTTTAACACCGGTTGTTAAAAGAATCGGTGTTAAAAGTATTTTAAAGTTCAAATAATTACAAAAATGCCACCGCCTTTTTTTTTAACACCGGTTTTAATACAACCGGTGTTAAAAGCCGTTGTTAAAGGTCTTTTTTGTACTAGTGGAAGGATCGGGATCGTCCACCTTACGGGCAGCCGTGGAGTAGGAGCATCATCTCCGAACTACGTAAAGGTTTGTATTTGCATTGTTTTAGTTTTTTATTTAGTATTTTCGCTTGCGCATGCTAATGTTGTAGGTAGAAAATCGAACGAAAGCTATTTACCCCCCCCCCCCCCCCCCCCCTCTAGCTTCACGGTAAGATCCTAACACTCCTTGTATAAGAGCTTAGACCCTTGCAGAATTAACTCGCAGTTTAAATAGGATAGTCAAACAAATTTTTCTAAGCCCCAACTGATTTATCCCCTCGGGATGGACAGTTGGTTAATGCATAAGTTGTTGTCACTATAAGATCTATGGGTCAATTCCTGACTAGTAGTCATGTTCTTACCCTCCTCAATGCACTAGTCACTGCTCGGGCTAGTAGTCACCCGTGATTTATCTACCTTCACATAATTTGGGGAAGAGCTGTCAAAGGCGTCTGGGGTGAGGGTTATCATCTTTTGTCATCATTAGACCCTTGCAGTATTCAATGGACCCATCTAGCTCGAACATATGGACATTATAAATTTTTCATTAATCATCGATTAATGCATCTGCTATATTTGAGTAGAAAATAAAAATATTTGGATGGCAAAACGTTGATTCATTAGCTTAGACAAATTTTCCTTGACCGATCCAACATTCGAGCATGCAAGTGAGGGTTATCACCTTTTGTCACGCACCATTAGACCCTTGCAGTATTTAATAGATCCGTCCAGCTCGAATGTCTGAAGGTTACAAATTCTTCATTAATCATCAATTAATACATCTGCTATATTTGAGTAGCAAATAAAAATATTCGGATGGTAAAATGTTGGTTCATTCGCTTGGACAAATTTTGCCCCGATCGATGCAACATTCGAGCGTTCGCATACAAGTCAACTTGGTTTAGTACAAATCCAGACCTTAAATTTGCACGCTCAACACACTCATGCGTGAGAGAGAGTCTCTCCCCATACATTTGTTCACAACATACATGTTTATGAATCAATATAAACCAAGTAATATGCTTTCAAACTCTTAATATAGACTAAAGTCTCATTCACAATGGACTTGTTAGGACTGAAAGGATTTAGATATCTCCATAATAGTATGATATTGTTCACTTTAGGCCTAAGCCCTCATTGTTTTGCTTTTAGGCTCTACCCAAAAAGTCTCATGTCAATGAAGATATCTTTCCCTTATAAGTTCATGATCTTTTCCATGTATTTTCAATGTGGGACTTTGTTTGTAATCATTGTAACCCAATAATCCCCCCTCAAATGAAGGATCGTCATTATTCTCATGGTCCAGACCTCCCCTCGAGCATTGGGTCACTTGACCTGCTCAGCACCTCCCCTCGAGCATTAAGTCACTCTTGACCTGCTCAGGGTCTCCCCTACTTCATTTTAAGGTTTCACCGACATCGTTCAATATGGATCATGGCTCTGGCTCGTGCTTCTTTCGATGGTTAGTCCAGTGAAAAGCGACTTAGCTCCGATACCAATTGTTAAGACTGAAGGGATTTAAATATCTCCACAATGACATGATATTGTCCACTAAGGCCTAATCCCTTATGGTTTTACTCTTGAGCTCTACCCAAAATGCCTCATGTTAAATACGATGACTTAAAATCCGGTCCAAAATTTTTTTTGGGATTTACCGGATAGGTTCTAGGGGTTCTCAGGCCTACGTATATAGTTTAAGGGGGTCTCATTTTAAAGACCCTAAACTTATCAGGGGTTTTAAATGAAAGAAAATCCTATTTTTGAGGGCCTAGTTCAGATTGTGGGAGCTTGGAGGGGGATTAATGTTTAAAGCCTAAGTTTGGAGGGTTATTCACTTGAACCCGAAGTTTGTGGGGGCTTTATTGCTTAAAGACTCTAATTGAAGGTGTGGAAACATAATAGCTCAACTTGAGGGGTCTATTTCCAAAATGCCTTCTCTTAAATCCTGGTTCTGTTGCTTCCTCATCGATCCCCTCTGCCATTTGTGCGATCGAAACCACACTGAGCTGAAGCTCATCCTCTCCCTCACCTTCTCTTCCCCTCCCCCACGAGTGAACTTAGCGACGTTTCCTTGATTGTCATTCTTGTGGTGAGCTCAGGTGATCAAGGTAGCGGTGGAGGCGCCTTCGAATTTCAGCTGCGGCTTCTTTTTCATCCTCCCTAGGAATGTATCGCTAATGATCTAATTCTAGGAAGACTGTTTCCCTTCAATTTCGTAATGGATCTCCATGGATCAAGTTAATCTAACTATATGGTCGTCTGGTCCATACCCAACTGATCTTGGTGCGATTTCCCTCCCTAATCGCAGCGGTTCTTGGGCCCTTCCACGATTTAGGATTTGGGGGAGTTGCTAGCTCAGATGTAGAGCTAGGTGTGATTGATCTTTCTTTTGGTCCTGTTCTCGGCAGATTTGAGAAGAGGTGGTCTGTCGGTGTGATCACAAGTAAGGCTTCATTGGTATATGTAAGTAGGTTAGTAATAAAGATTGTGATAGAACTCAATGTTAGGAGTAGAGTTTTAGTTTTGTTTCTGCAGGATGCTTGCCCTGTTCTTGTTAGATTTTGGGTGTCCAGATCTTGCCGTAGGCTCTATGTGTGGGGAAGTTTGAGTTATTTTTTTTCTGCCGTGTACCATATGAAACTCCAATTTGATGTGTGATCTGTGTGTGCTCTATTATGGAGTTAGGATACTCTACCATGAGTCGATCTTGATGGATATCCTGTTTCTGAGTTTGGGTTGGGTTGTTGTTGAGTTGTTATTTTTGATCTTGTGAATTGAGAGTGTGTGCTCTGATTTTGCGGTGAGCTTCTATAGGAATGCTGCCTTGTTTTTGAAGTTGTGTCGTTAGCTTTATTGGAAACTAGTTTTGAGATTGTTATTATAGTTTTGGGTTGCTACTTGTGTTCCCCATTGTGTTGGATTGAATTTCTGCCTTGAGCAGTATCTGTGGGTTTAAGTTGAATGGTTCCTGTGAGGTGATCTATTGGTATTGGTGTTTCTAGCTTGTGCCCTTTCCAATTTGTTGTGAGTGTTGGGTTAGGGAATTTTGTTTGGTTTTGTTTTGGAATGTTGCCGTGAGCTATATTTAGGGAAAGGAGGTTTGGGTGATGAATGTAGAGCCATGGGATTTAACCCAATAACCTAATTTTTGCTATATTGGGTTACATAGGAGTAGTTAGTAATTAATCATTTATTTGGATTAATTAAAGGATATGATAATTGGGATTAACTCTAATACGGTTTAATAATTTGTTAGCTATCGACTAATTGTATAAGTAGCTAAATGATTATATCCTATAATATAGGACATTGACTTGATTGGGACACTGTGGATTATTTTGGACGGGGATTCTCTTCGCTTACGAGCACCTACAATAGAAGCGGATACCTTTTGTCTTGTCTCCGTAGATTTTATATCTTCTATGCATGGTTATGCTTTAGACTTGCAATAGGATTACTTTTCCTTATATCTGCCTTTATGTATCTCTGTTTGGTACTTGCCTGCTTATATTTGAGATACTTGTTTTCCAATCAATACAGTCTCACGTTGATACTGTTACTCTATAGAATACGCACACGTTATTGTGCGTATAAGAGTAATGATAAGACACATCATACCTAGCATTAGTGTGTAGGACTTGGTGCATGATTTCAGACCTCTGCATGTTATAGTGATGATAGGAGGTTTAGCTAATAGATGTTGTATGTATTAGTGTCATGCATCATCCCTACACAATTGTATATACTGGCGACTCTTGGCTCTCTGGTGGTTGAGACGGGTCGTCAGTCATGCTTTTGGTGTTGTGGCATAGACGAGTGACCCTTGGCTCCTTGATGGTTGAGACGAGTCATTAGTCATGCCCCTGGTTTTAGCCCTATCGTGCAGTCTCAATTTCACTCTTCATTAGTGGATATAGGCACGGAGCTCCATGCAGGGTTCCCTTACTCTATCCGGTGATACGAGGGGGATTGAGTGTGCGGCTCCCCTATATGGATTTAGGGCGGAGTGCATTCGCTAGTTACAGCCCTGTTCACTCGGTTTCACATATTAGATGTGACGGTGGCCGACTAACATCAGGGGTGACACGTGACATCATGTGCATATGATGTATGATTGCATTTTGTTTGTGCGTGCTATATTTGATTTGCTGCATATGTTTGACATGCACATACAAGGAATGTTTTTACATATAATCTTGTGACCTTGCATTTACTCGTAGGATACAAGATTGTCTGGGGAGGGGGTTTTCTAACCTCTATACCCATGGGATAGGCTGACACTTGTATGTATTATTCATTCATTCAGTACATCAATTATGCGCTTTTGCTATTTTCCTTATGTATCCGTTGATTATTTACTGCTTGTATAGTTTTTCCCTATTTGATACCATGCATATATGTCTATAACCTGTTGAGTTCACATGGACTCAATACCAATAGCTTATATTTTTGTTTACAAGCTATTAGACTTGGTGTCACCCGGAGAGCCTTGCTACTAGTATTGATACGATGAGTCAACGATCCTCTGTATTCATGTTTGATGATGTCTTGGATTTTTTTTTCATTCGAGAGTTTATATTTCTTATTTGACTTGATGATTAGTACTGCGTACGATGTATTTATTGTGATGTTGTGTCATAAGGGCTATTACGATGTTTCTTTTGTGGTCAGTCATGCCAGCATGCATTTGATTTAATTGTTATTGTATCTTTCCTGTTGGGGCAATCTATGGTCCGGAGTGACCATGTATTTTAATGTTTGTGCAAAGGGTTTAAGTTAGGTTTACCCTTGTATTTTGATATGTGTATTGGAGCGTGCAGGTCTTACAGGATACACATAGACTTAGCTGGACAGCTTCGGGTACGGTGAAGGGTGGCATGGAGGTAATCCGTGGGCTTGTGTGCACCTGAGGGACCGTGGATAGCAGGGACGATGAGCCGAGGGACGCGGACTTCGAGACGTACGTGAAGGATGGCATGGAGACAAGCTGGAGGCTTGTGTGCGCATCTGAGGGACGAGGGCCAAAGATGAAGAGGGCACGAAGGCAACAGATCGAGGCTACTGGTGAAGAGTCAGCTGAGTTGTGAGGGGTCGAGTGCTGAGGGAATGTACTCGGTAAATCCTAGGGGTCAAGTGCTGAGAGAATTGTACTCGGAAAGGGAACCTAAGTAGGGCAGTCGACTGGGTCTCAGGCAGTCGACTGATAAAAGGGGCAGAAAAATCAGTCGACTACTATGGGGGCAGTCGACTAGTAGCAGCCAAAATTTGAACGTTGGGCTTGCAACGGTTGAATTCGAGTGGGATCATTCAACTGCCCTGGGGGCAGTCGACTGGTAGCGGTTGGTTTCAGCTTTGAGTTCTATTTAAGAGAACTCGGTTTGGGCTGGAAGCTCTTGACGAAATGAGTTTGGTTAGAGCTCATTAGTAGTCTTTGGTGCTCAGAAGTATGTCCGAGTTTGTGGCGAGGTTTCACCACTCACAAGGAGCTACACGAGCTAGCCGGAGGGCATCCGGGGAGTGATCCACCGAAGGATCAAGGGATCGTCCACCTTATGGACTACCGTGGAGTAGGAGGGTCATCTCCGAACCACGTAAATAGGTTTGCGTTAGCATTGCTTGTTATTGTTATTATTATTTCCGTTTGCGCTTGCTAACGTGATAGATATAAAATCGAGAAACGCTATTCCCCCCCCCTCCCCCCCCCCCCCCCACCCCTCTAGCTTGACGAACACGATCTAACATTTCCTTTTACTATATTACAACTATGTTGGCTGAGGTATGTGGGTCATGTGGCCAATGTATATTAGCTTCATATTGTTCATCGTACAGGGGAGGTGTTGTTTGATTTTTTTTATCGGACATACGACTCCTTGGGGCATGACAATT
>JAGFNQ010006167.1:51159-76322 GCA_024364735.1 Boesenbergia rotunda
TAATAGTGGTGAACTTGCTCACATCTCCGGTCATGTGTCTTGAGCATCCACTATCTACTATCCACAAGGTTGGGGCCTCCTTCACTTTACCTAAACACAAAAACACACTCTTTTGGTACCCATATTTTTGATCCAGAAGCATCATTTAAAAATTTCTTAGGTACCCATGCCTTCTTTGTGGTTCCCCTAGCCCTAGTCTCCTAGATGCACCAATCCTACCGGTAAGTGAGACAAATGCTACTTCCTTGGTCTTAGGCCTATAACCCAATCCGGCCTTGTTATATACAGCCCTTTGACTGTTATGATCATGTCAAGGTTACTTGATCCTACTTGGAATTTCCTAAGGGCCTTTGTGAGGTCATCTACTTGTTTCCTTAACTCCTTATTTTCATTTTCAATATGTGAAACATGTGAAGAGGTAGAGCTAGCATGCAAATCTTTAAGTTTAATAGCTTCTACTCTAAGCATGGCAATTTCTTCCTTAAGATCCTTAATTCTACTTCTAGCCTTAGCTAAATCCATGTTCGTGCTAGAAATAATTTTCACTAAGGTAGAAGAGGGTAAGTGGTATACCTCACTTACCGAAGCTTCTGACTCTGATGATGATGAGGTGGAGGAGCTCTCATCTTCACTGCTTGAGCTTCGTTCATCGTCTGAAAAGTATGAATCATCTTGTGCCATAAGAGCGAAGTGGGAGACTTGCTCTTCTTCTTCCTCTGAGGATGAGGGATCGTCCCAAGTCGCCTTGAGGTTCGTGACACTCTTCTCCTTCCCCGTTGATCTCTTCTTGTCACTCTTCTTCTTCTCTTCCTTCTTGTCCTCCCTCTTCTTCAATTGGGGACACTCGTTCTTCATATGCCCCTCTTGGTGACAGTTGTAGCAGATTATCTCCTTGGCCTTACCCTTACCTTTGGCCCCTTTCCTAGCATATGATTTGTTAGAAAAACTTTTGAATGCTTTACGAAATTTCCTTATCATAAAGGCCTCTTGGTCACTGTCCATGGAGGCACTTGACTCCTTTGAGTCCGAGGATGATGAGTAGATCACCTTCTTCTTTTCCTTTCTCCTCTTCTTCTCCTTTTCTGCAACAAAAGCAATACCTTTCTCTTTTGCCGAAATGTTAGCTTGCTCGTGCAGTTCAAATTCACAAAATAGATCGTCTAATTTAACTAAAGATAAGTCCCTCGATACCTTGTAAGCATCAACCATGGATGCCCACAGGGTGGTTCTCGGGAAGGCTTGTAAGACATACCTGACGATATCCCAGTTTTCGATTTTCTCTCCAATCACATGGAGCTCGTTGATCACTACCTTTACCCTTCCATGCAGCCGACTGACGGTCTCGTTGTTCTTTATGGAGAGGGATTGCAGTTGGGCCACCAACAAGTCCTTCTTGGCTCTTCTGGACTCGTTTGACCCCTCGTTCAGTTCTACCAACTTGTCCCATAGCTCTTTGGCGCTCTTGAATGACCCCACCTTGTTCAGTTGCTCCTTCGAGAGCCCGCACTGCAGTGTGGTGGTGGCCTTGGCATTTGACTGCGCCCTTTTCATCACTTCTTTAGACCATGTTCTCATAGGGGTAGGATCTCCTCTTTCATCGACGGGGGCCTCGAAGCCATCTACAACACTTATCCAAGTTTCTATGTCATTCATAAGATAGTACTGCATTCTACCTTTCCAGTATGCGAAGTCGTTGCCGTCGAAGAATGGTGGTCGTGCAGTGGAGTAACCCTCTTGAAACGCCATTACAAATGTTCTGGTTGATTGTTAGATCTTCCAAAACGAACCTTGCTCTGATACCAACTGATAGATCGATGTGGGCGTGCAGAGGGGGGGGTGAATACACTTTCGCGGATCGTTTTGATCTCTACACAGATGTTAGCGCAGCGGAAATAATATGTAAAGGAAATAACAATGCTAACAAGAATTCTTTTACTTGGTATCCACCCAGATGGGTGACTAATCCAAGGATCCACGCCGCGAGCACCACTTTTCACTATCGAAAAGTCTCCTTGAGGTGGAGAAACCTTTACAGCAAAAGCTTCCTCTTTACAGGTGTAGAAAGATGATGGAGGAAGCAAGGAATCACTCTACAATTTGGCAGCACTTCGTTACTGTACGGAACTGTACAGACACGTGTAACGAAGCCTCCTTTTATAGGTGGAAAGGACAGATTCACAGTCTGTCCAGACTCGCACCAGTCGACTGCCCCGAGGGCAGTCGACTGGCCCGGCATTAAATGCCGGCCAACGGCTAGCAAACAGCTAGCCAACGACTAGTTTTGGGGTACCCAAGGCCAGTCGACTGATCCGAGGCTGCGAACTCTCTGTGGGTTTTGGCAGTCGACTGCCTTCAGGCCAGTCGACTGCCTTCAGGCCAGTCGACTGCCCTGCCTCCCAGCTCAGCTCCAGCCACTCCAAACCTTCTCCTTCGCGTGTGCCTTCAGGTCTGCTCCCTTGGCTCACCTCTTGAAGTCCTCTTCCTCAGGCTATCGTCCCTCGGATGCGCACAAAGCCTTCCCTTGGCTTGCCTCCATGCCACCCTTCACGTGTGCCCTTTGAAGTCCACTTCCCGGCTTGCCCTTGGAGCTCTCCTCCCTCGGCTCTCGTCCCTCGGATAGGTCCACCAAGTGTGATTCTCCAAGTCCTGCAAACTCAATCACACAAATCAAATACAACATAACACTCTAACTTTAAACCTATTCGCCCACACATCAAAACCATGATCTTCCAATCATTTAAAGGGCTGATTGCCTCAACATTATACTAGTGCACTTTGTGTGTATTGAGCAGAACCGTTTTAAGGTCATTCGATTTATACTGACTATATAATCGAACAAGACTTCGGTTATTATGGATGTACATGCTCTTAATTCCGATATAATAACGAGTACATATACTTAGTATTTATTTCTTTAATTTACCAATGGGTGAGATTTATTCGCTAAATCAATAAAGCCCAATAAATTGGGAAATAATATTATTTATATGAGGTGTCATTGATTATAGAAGGAAACCGTGTCCTAATTATTTAGGTTGATGATGCCCCCTTGAGGAGCTTATAAGGATTATCATGTAAATCCTGCAGATGGACTTGGTCCGACATGATAATGAAGTTGGGTAGTATTATTCTTCGAGTTATATGTTAATTAATTAAATTGTCAGTAATTTAATTGATTAATGGACATACGATACCTTAAACATAGGGAGATAATGTACTCATAATAGGAGGAAACCCATATTTTAATATTGGGTCGATGCGGTAGTTCAATAATAACCCTTTAGTGGATCGGGTTATTAATAATGGATCGGGTTAAAAATCCATTAGGAGGCCATAAACGACTCCTCCTTTGGGACCCTATTGTATCCTATATAAACTCTCTTAAGACGTGATTAGAAACCCTATCTAATCTATTCCTTTTTCCCTTTGGTTTTGGGCGTGCGACACACTTGGAGGGGGCTAGGGCCGACGCAACCTTGTGAAGGGGCTAGGGCCGAGACTGTTGGTTTTCACCAAAGGGGATGCCGGGTTGCGCATGGGAAACCTCTCCATGTCCACGGATTAAAATTTTCAATCCGAATGGAGACCTATTTCCCAAACGACCATCTCATCATCGTGCCAACCGATTCGAGCGATCGCTCGAACAACTAAGTTGTTCTAGCGATCAATCTCATCCAACTGATTAGCCGCGGAATAGACGATAAGCGGATCGCCGGATTTTGTGTTTATCATCGGGGTCCAAAATAATTAATTATCATAATTAATTAACAACAATGATAATTAATTAAACAACATGAAATGATAAGATTAAAGAGCCATGGGAGAAGTTATACCTTCCCGTTTACCTCGCGATCTTCTATTGTATGACCCTCCCTTCTTGGACGTCGTGTGGCCGATGATCTACCAAGAACCGTAGTCACCAAGGCCTTCCAATACCACCTTCTTCACCTGCGTCGAAACCCTAGAGCTAGGGTTACCACCGGCGAGCCTTCTTCTCCTCCTCCCTTGCGTCGTCGGCCACTCTAAGAGCTCCAAGGTGCGCCAACCACAAGCTAACCGAGAAGAAGATGGAGAGGAAGATGAAGAAGTAGAAGAAGAAGAAAGAAGAGGTCTCTTCTTCTTCGAACACAAACCTGTCGGCCCTCTCCTTTTCTTCCACACCATCGGCGCAGCAAGAAGGTTCTCCTTGCCGCCGACCACCCTCTTTTCCTCTCCTTTGTCGTGCTGGCACAAGAGAGGTGTTGGGACCAGGTGCATGTCGACAAGGATACGGGTTCGTAAAATTTTAAAATTTTACGTGCAGCGGAAGAATTAGCATAAAATAATTTCTCAAATTATTTTAACCACGTATCTAGCATGCAACCTTATGGTGTGTGAACATAATCATAAATTAAAATTATGCGGAAAAGTAAACTAATTTACTAAGTACCTCGCGTAACTCGAAGTAAGGGACGAGATCCAACCGTAGCGTCCCTTGGAAGCTCCGCCTCTATTCGCGTCCACGCCGAGTTCTCTTCGGGATGACTTCGCAAAGCCACGAGTTTTGTGCCGACGAGAACTACTAGATTCTCTACAGGCACAACTAGAAGATCAAGAGAGAAATAATTACATCGGAAAAACTCACCACCAAGGTTGTTCGGAATCACAATTCCGACGAGAAAGGGAAGATGACTTGCGCCCACTTGTACTGCTCCCTTGAACAGATTAATTGCCTGAAGGAAGGCGCAGTTCTAATTGCATCCCAATGCAATTAACCGCCACCCACATAATCTGTAGAGAAAGAGTAGTTTTAATTGCATGTCATGCAATTAATCGGCGGAGCCTTTGTATTCTAATTGCAAGCCATGCAATTAATCGGTGGAGCTTTTCTCTTCTAATTGCATGCCATGCAATTATTCGGTGAAGAAGGCTTGGAGGAGTTCTCATTGCATGCCGATGCAATTAATCGCCACATGGAGAAAGAGAGAGAAGGAGAGGAGAAAAGAAACCTAGGCAAGAATCCTTGATCTCTTCTTCAAAATTAGAATTCAAGCCTTGCCTTGGTTCCTTTATATAGTAGCTTCTCCCTTGCCAAGTCTCCTCTTTAACGGAATTTTTCATAAGAAATTTATCCTATAAATTCTCTTATTAATTATTCCGTTTAAGCCAAGTTTTATTATAACTAACTTTATAATAAAACAAATACCTTTTCTCCTTTAATTATGGAATAAAATTTTATAAGAAATTTATAATTCTTCTTTATTATGAAAAATCAATTCATAATTGATTTTATAAAATTAAAATAAACCATTCCATGGATCATTTTAATTTACATAAAAAGAATAAATTTCCATAAATTTATTTATATAAATTTCTTTATACAAATTTATTTATCCATAATTTATAAAACAAATCGCGCTAGATTTATTTTATTAATTAAACCAAATAAATTGGTTTCTCCCCATGATGGTGGCCGACCAAACCAAAGGGGTTTGGCACCCTCTTTGGCCGGCCAAACCGAGCCGAACCATTTGCGAATTAAACTCATTTAATTCGCCCAATAAGCCTTCAAAAGACTTAGCCATTTTAAGCTTCCATTGCGCCTCTGATTAACTCAGATTTGACTTATTTCTCTTGATCGGAAAATCCAATTTTCAACTCGTTTTAAATCCCTCGGATTACTCGTAGTGCGTGTGACTAAATAGGCTTTCGATTTATGTTGGCCGTTTATAATTAACCAATTATAGAACGGCCATGAGTGGCACCTAGTAGTACATCATGACCCCCAATTAATCGAAAGATCAACGGTTTGACCTTAGAAGTAATTCTGAAACCCTTCAGCAGCTCTAATAAATCGTGCCCCATTCCCTTCACCATCTTATACCCACTTGGTTCAGGACATGGTCTGTTTGTGTCAGTCCCCACTAGGCTGACTACGTCACACCTAGCCCAAGTAGTGTTTTTCTCGTCCTTTGGTTTTCTAATTACTCTCATGTATTTAAGAGACTCGCACTCTAAACATGATATGCTCTGGCCAGAGGCTTTGAGTAACAATCCGACGATAGGCCTGGGTATACATCTCCTCGCAAGGAGTGGTAAATCCTTTGTAGGCTGCTCAAATATCTTCGGGCACTTCGACTTATACCCAATCATCCTGGGTCCACACCTCCTAGGAGATGCTTGCTTAAGATGTTAAAGTATAAGTCTCCATGACCAAGATGACTTGAACACCGCAAGTCAAAGGAACATCGCACTTAAGCTGCAGTAAGAACTTCATTGACATATCTTTATAGATTACCATATGAAGTTTTACAGCTAGTCACTCCAATGAACTAGTTCCCTTAACTAGCATCCATGTTTATCTCCGGACATCCCAATGTCACCAGCCAGTGAGAATCAGCTGATTAGAGAATAACCCATGCTAGTCTCAACAGAATTGATAGTGTCCATTTTTATCAATTCATCGACTAGGGATATTTTCAATACTTCACAATTGCACATTTAGAGATAATCACTAGTTGTGATCCCACCACAAATTCTCTTATGCTGTGAATTGTATTGCGGACATTCAGTAGATGAGTTTAAGATCCCAATCAAATACATAAACATGTATACTCAAATAGTGAATTATCATTTATTAAAATAAATGTTTACAATCATAAGGCGATTGCCTTAGGACACTTCTCTCATATCTCTAACAAGAGGGAGTGAACAAGAAGAAGAACAAGTCTTCTCCTCTTCCCAACCGAAGATCTCTTCTTCCTATCAACCGACGCCACCCAACCCTAGGAGAGAGGGAGAGGAAGAGAGAATAGGAGAGAGAGACCCAGAGCTTGTTGTGTGTTGGATGCCTTGGTTTCATGATACCATTGGATATTTATAGGGCTACAATAGGAACCATGAGGAGGAGTTGGGTCTTGGCCACCTAATGGATCAAGGCCCAATCCATTAATGAAGATCCATTCCACTAATGGATCCTCATTGAACTACCTCACCAACCCCCATATTTAAATATGTGTTCCACCTATTATAAGTACAAGTATCTCCCCGTGTTTAAGATATCGAATACCCGTTGATTAGTTTAAATTACTGACAATTTAATTAATCAACATCTAACTCCTTGAATAGTACTACTCAACCTTATCATCATATCGGACCAAGTTCACCTGCCGGATTTAACATGATGAACCTTATGAGCTCCTCAAGGGGACATCATCAACCCGACTCACCAGGACACGGTTTCCTTCTATAATCAATGACACACCATGTAAATAATATTATTTTTCAACTTATCGGGCCTATCGATTTAATAGAATAAACCTTGCCCATTGGTAAATCAAAAAAATAAATATTAAATACATGTGCCCGTTATTATATCGAAATTAAGAGCATATACTCCATAATAACTGAGATCTGATTCAATTATAAAGTCAGTATAAATTGAATTACCTCTATGTCGGTCCCGCTCAATACACACAAAGTGTACTAGTATAATTTTATGGTCAAGACAAACCAACGCCAAATTACACTACAACCATCCCGATGGTTTGTCCAAATCCATCTCGGTTGTGAGCCTCTACTTATACTCTACAAGGAACTGATAACATGATCTTCTGTGCGACACCATACACCATATTATTTACAATGTAAAGTATGAGACAATATGCACATACTAATAAAAATATGCAAACAGTGATCTTGTGATTCTCTTTCAAAATGTAGATGTCTATATAAATGCAAGGCTTTTAGTATACATCCTAACAGGCGCAACCTTGAAGAAGGGCTAGGGCCATCGAAGCTTCATTGAACATAACCGATGCCAATCGATCAGGAGCTTGATTACTTGAACAACTAGTTTGTTCAAGCGATCACTCAATCAATCAAAGCAAGTTTGATGAAGTAGGTCATTCAGGAAGCTTTCTGTCCCTATGCGGATTAATTCTGTCCATAGATTTTAATCCGGGGAAACAGGGTGGAATCCCAACGCCATCAGCTCGGTTCACCTTGATCGGCGACACCCTATATAAGCGAGCCTTCTCTAGGACGTTACTCAAATGTTTAGGGGAGGAAGATGTGGATTACGTGCTGAGGGAAATTCACTCGAGATCTTCTGACAGTCACGTTCGTAGTCATTTACTAGCTCGGATGGTTTTGCTTTCTGGATACTTTTGGTCGACATTGTAGAAGGACTCTGACTAGCTAGTCACAACTTGTGTGTCTTACCAGAAACACGAAAGTCTATCCCACAAGCTGGTTGAGATATTGAAAACCTCCATAGTGTCTTACCCCTTTGATCAGTGGGGGATGAATATCGTAGGACCCTTTCTGATCACACCCGCTCAGAAGAAGTTTTTGTTGGTGGTGGTCAACTACTTTTCCAAGTAGATGGAGGTTGAGGCATTTGCTTGGATCATGGAGAAGGCAATCATAAAATTCCTCTAGAAAAATATCTTGTGTCAATACGAGATACCCCACAAGTTAATCTCTGATAACTGCCGACAATTCCAAGGTAGAAAAATCCAGAAGTGGTGCTCGGCCTATGAGATCAAGCAAGCGTTCACCTCAGTCACCTACCCACAAAGCAATGGCCAGACAGAAGTATCCAATTGGGAGATCCTCGGAGGGCTGAAGACTAAGTTGGAGCACTTGGGCAGAACATGGGTGGATGAGCTACCTAGTGTCTTATGGGCTCAGTGGACCACGCCGAGAGAGGGCTCAAGTTACACGCCCTTTCAACTGGTTTATGGAAGTGAGGCGGTGGTGCTAGTGGAGGTCGGATGTGAGTCTACCAGAGGTGGCTTTATGATACAAACAATGAAGAAAGGCGTCACTTGGAGCTGGATCTGGACATGCATATCCGAGACTGGGCAGCGTTTAGATGACTACTTACCATCAGAGAATGCGACAGAGATACAACCAAAAAGTGTTGCCCCAAGCCTTCCAGGTCGATGACCTAGTCTAGAAGCAAATCAAGTCTGTTAGCGACATAAGTAAACTGGAGTCTTAGTGGGGCGGGCCTTTGAAAGTGACTCAAAAGCTAGTGTCTGAGGCATATTACCTGCAGCATGCTCAAAGGAAGAAGGTGGGTCGACCCTAGAACACTATCCATTTGCGACTGTATAAGGAGTAAGCCCTTGTGAGCTTATGTAATGCTTGAGTTGCTCCTTGGTCGGAGATAATATTGTAGGGGTTTGAAGAACTTTAGCGAGCTCTTCCAGACTCTTGCCTCCATGAGTTATAAGTGGGCATGCTGCCACGCACCCACCAACCTCGGGATCCAATCGGACGTGGTTATCCACGCTCCAAATGGTTCCCCGAGTGGTGTCCAGAGTCTCAACTTCGAGAGTTATAAGTGGACATGCTACCACACACCCACCGACCTTGGGGTTCGACCGAACATGACCGTCTATGCTCCAAATGGTCCTCTCAAGCGGTGTCCAAACTCTCGCCCTTGCAAGTTATAAGTGAGCATGCTCCCACTCACCCACTGACCTTAGGGTCCGATCGGACGTGGCTGCCCACGCTATAAACAGTCTCCTCGATTGGTGTCCAGACTCTCACCTTCGCGAGTTATAAGTGGGCATGCTCCCATGCA
Source organism: Boesenbergia rotunda (assembly GCA_024364735.1). NCBI lineage: Eukaryota > Viridiplantae > Streptophyta > Magnoliopsida > Zingiberales > Zingiberaceae > Boesenbergia > Boesenbergia rotunda. The sequence continues at coordinate 60,734 of JAGFNQ010006167.1, forward strand.
CCCACTAACCATGGGGTCTGACCAAACATGGTTGTCCATGCTCCAAATGGTCCTTTGAGCACTGTCTAGACTCTCGCCTCCATGAGTCATAAGTGGGCATACTTCCACGCACCCACCTACCTCAGGGTCCGACCGAATGTGACTGCCCACACTCCAAATGGTCTCCCTGAGTGGTGTCTAAACTCTCGCCCCCGTGACTTATAAGTGGACATGTTCCCACGCACCCACCGACCTCGAGATCCGACCGGACGTGGCTATCCACGCTCCAAATTATCCTCCCGAGCGGTGTCCAGACTCTTGCCTCCACGAGTTATTAGTGGACATGCTCTCACGCACCCACTGACCTCGAGGTCTGACCGGTATGGCTACACACGCTCTAAATGATCCCCTCGAGCGGTGCCCAGATTCTCGCCTTTGCGAGTTATAAGGGGGCATGCTCCCACGCAACCTCCAACTAGGGGAACCAATCGGACGTGGAGGCTGACGTTCCCAGTTATCAACCATCTATCTTTTGAGATAGTTGAACCGACATGTAGAACCTCTAACTCGACCTTCCAACCAAGGTTGGCCAAACAGTGAGGGTTCTGTTGGATCGAGAGAATACGATAGAGGGGGGGGGTGAATATTGTAAAATGGTTTCGGATTAGAATAAGAGAATGCGTAGCGGAAATTTAAACAAACACAACACAAGAACTCAAGCACTTTTACTTGGTTCGGAGTCGCGGTCGACTCCTACTCCAAGGCCCACGGTCGTTGATCGTTTACTGCGGGCAATTCTATACGTGCGCAAATGTTTACAGAGAAAATATTACAGTTGTAGTGCACTAAATAAAAATAGACTCTTCGTTACCGACGCCCGTTGTGGATCGTACTTCGGAGCAGAGGGTCATCGTCGGCGCTTGAATCTCGAGATGGAAGGTTTTCGGAGCAGAGCGCTTGAGTCGAAGAGCGTAGAGGCGTTAGAAGAGTTGTTTTTGAAGCCTTGGGGGTCGAGCTCCTTTTATAGCCCTCCCGGGGGCGCCCGGGACGCTGGGGGCGCCTGACACATGCCTTCGGATCTGAGAACCCTCATTCGAAGCTCGGTCAGAGCTTATCCCCTCCAAAATCGGGCTCAGAGCTGACGGGAGCACCCGGGACACTGGGGGCACCCCGGTTGAACTGGTCCGCTGGCTTCTCGGCTGAACTCGCTTCGTTGGCTTGGTTGGCTTGGACCCAGGGCGCCCGAGGCATCCAGGGCACCCGGGACACTCAGGGCGCCCGGGAGCTTGAGGGCGCTCGGCCCAGTGAGCTTCCGAAGCAATCATTGCTCAACTGCTTGTTTAGCTTTGACCTTGGGCGCCCGGGACCTCCCGGGCACCTAACCCAGCTATTGCCCCTCTCCTTCGGGGTGTTCTGAGCTATAGAAACACGTTCCTTTGGTCCCTGCATCCAAGGTTAGTTCCACAACAAACAAGGCAATAAAATATTAGGTTTATACAGCCTTAGCTGTCTTAGTTCTGACTTTGGGTCTCCCAAATGGAACCCTAGGTCGAATCGACGCTTACTGTTCCCTCGACGGGGAACGCGTCCTCACCTACTCCTCTCAGGAGAGTTTACCTTTTGCCAACTGTCTCCTCCGGTTGGACTTTTGCCCAGCAGTCCTTCGCCAGGTGCCTAGCTGCCCTTCGCCAGGTCTTTGGTACCAAGCAGTCCTTCGCCTGGTGCCTAGCAATCCTTCGCTAGGGCTTCGGTACCAAGCAGTCCTTCGCCAGGTGCCTAGCAGTCCCTTGCCAGGTCTTCAACTCCTAGCAGCCCTTCGCTAGGTGCCTAGCAGCCCTTCGCCAGGTCTTCAACTCCTAGCAGCCCTTCGCTAGGTGCCTAGCAGTCCTTCGCCAGGTCTTCAACTCCTAGCAGCCCTTCGCTAGGTGCCTAGCAGTCCTTCGCCAGGTCTTCAACGCCTAGCAGCCCTTCGCTAGGACTTCTTTCTGCACACTTGAGTAACTTTGTTAGATCACAAGTACTACTTAACTTTGAATCCTTTGCCAATATCAAAACAAGATTCGATATGGTGCTTCCTGCACCAACAATCTCCCCTTTTTTGATTTATGGCAACACAATTCAAAGTTAAGTAAAAACCTATAACAGATTAAGCAATAAGGTTAAGACCAATTAAATATAGCACTTTTGAACAGTATAAAGTCTAAGACCAATGTAATTTTGAACAGAAAAAATAAAAATTTTCCTCATACTGCCCCTGAATAATTGTGTTATAAAACACATAAAACACTTAACTTTGACCTTTCCTCCCCCTTTGACATATATCAAAAATATTCATGGATGAACAAGGTATCTAATAGAGAGTGAGTTTTACTAAAATAAATTCAAGTAATGGATTTAACAATTTCTCACAAACATAGTTGTCAAGAAAAACTTTAAGTAATGGATTTCATAGTTTTTCAAAAAATGATGTTCAAAGTAATGGATGTTTTGAAAAAGCATGAAGCTCCCCCTTAATGTGACAACTCTTCTCCTTATATTAAAAAAACTTCAAAAACATAATTTTCAAGAAAAACTTAACAGTAGCTTACTTAGCCAACATTTTGAAAACTAATTTCCTAAAAAAAATTTCAACTTTTGCACACATAGAAAAATTTCTTTGGAACATATTTTGTGCATTTAAAACTATTTTGAAAAAAATCATTAAATGGACAAGTTTTTGCCAAAATAAAAATTTGTTTACTAAGAAAACTTTACTTAGAAACATTTGCCCAAAAATTTCCAAAGGTTTTGCTCAGACAAACTTTGTTTACTAAGGAAAATTTTACTTAGGAATAAAACTATTTTCAAAATAAATGCACTTAGATAATTTTGAAGTTCTTTAGAAATTTTGAAAGTACTTTGAAAAATGCTTAGACCAATTTTAAAGCATTTAGAAATACTTAGCTTTTTGTGAAAACGAGATAAAAAAAATTTCTCTCTCTTTTTTTTTCTCCCCCTTGGCCATATATCAATAAGGAGCTTTTGAAAGAAGATTTAAGAAAGAAATGAGTGTATCAGAGCTTATAAGTTTTGAAAATAAAAAAACTTAGTATAATTCTGAAAGTATAGCAGGCAGCTTAACTTGTACCAAAGAAAAACTCCACTTTGAAAAGTATTGTGAATTTAAAAAAAAATATTTTGTATTTTTAGACAAGTCTTTAGAAAATTCACGCACTTAGAATACTATTGTCTTAGAAAAACTTTCATTTAGAAAAGATTTTTCGAAAGATTGCTCTCATAAAAATATTTTTATTTAACATATGGTACATTTGGAAGAATACTTAAAAAAATGTTATGCAAAAAAAAATTTGAAACACATTTTCATTTTAAAAAAGATTGAAAAAATGTTCTTTGAAACATGTTTAGTATTGCTCTAAAAAAAATATTCGTACTTTGTAAACATTAGTGCTCTGAAAAAGTATTAGTACTTTTGAAGGATGTTATGCATTTTTGACAAATATAAGTACTAATAAGTACTCTTGAACAATGTTATTTTGAAAACATAATATTTTACTTGACATGGTTTCTTTTCCAGTCTGACACAATCCTAGGAAACCTTATCATCTATAAGGACATTTCCTTAAGTGTCCTGGAAATTCTCCAAACTCAAGTAAATATAATTTTAAAGAGTATTTCAAAACAATTTTATAAGCCACAAAAGGTTTGAAAAATAGTATTTTGAAAGATAAGTTACTTATACTTTCAATAGGATTTTGAAAATGTTGTGCATGAAAATATATTATTTTGAAATGTTTAATAACTCTTTTAATATGACCTCCCCCTAAACTTGACCCAGTCCTAGGAAGCTTGTTGACCACAAGTCCTCTTCCTCTGAGTCCTTAGGATTTGGTTTAGATCAAAAGAATTATCTAATAATTCCAAAAAGTAATTGTCAGAAAATTTTTGAAAACTAATATTCAGATAGTTTTCTTTTAGACTCCCCCTAAATTTGACACATCCTAGGAGTCCTTGTTGATTATGAAGAAGATCTCCTCTATGTCTTTAGGGTTTATCAATATTAAAAGAACATTTTTGAACAAACTTTTGAGTATGATAATTTTCAAGGAGATAGATTTTTGAAAACTCAACTTGGAATAATAACACAGTTTTCGAAAAAATATTTTGAAATGATAATAATTCTTCAACGAGATAGTATTATACCAAGGTTTTTGAATCAATTTTTGAAAACCTTATTTTGAAATGTTAATAAGTTTTAGAGCATAAGGTTTTTTAAAAATCTAAATATTTTGAAAAAAGAAACAAAAAACTCCCCCTGTATCTGACACTGTTTGACTTTATCTAAGTACCTTCAGGAACTTCAGTGTTGACTAGGTTTGACTATGTTGACTAGGGTTTGACTATGTTGACTATGTTTGACCAATTAATGACTAAATCAAAACAAGCCCTAGACTTTATTTATTGTGATATTTGACATGAAATTAAAAAAATGTTAGAAATGAAAAAGTAGGGTACAATACAATAAATTGACAAAACAAAATAGAGATAAGTTTGAATAACTTTTGCAAACCTTTTTATTTAAAAGGATAGTAAATTATGCTTTTAGGTCCTAGATATCTCACCCAGTTCTACGTGATCAAACATGTTACCCTTATGGGTTTTGTGAGATAAATATTTTAATTTTGAGAAAAATGGTTAATTTTATTGATTTTGAAAAATGTGTTAAATCTAAGATTTAATTGAAGTTTGTGTTAGATTCAAATCTAACAATAGTAAAGTGAATTTGATTTTCAGTAATTGGCTTCCAGGTCTTGGCGAGGTACTAGGCCTTCTTTGGCCGTAGCTTTATTGGATCATCAACCCTTTCCTTGACAAAGTCTTTTATAGAAAATTCATCTTCAAGTTAGTTCTTGAAAGATTTTGGTCTAACTAGTTTGGGTCTTGGATCGGTAGCTTCGGCTAGTTCCACCATGAAGGTTTTCCTAACGTACTATCGTCTCACCTCCACCCAATACCATGTTGTTCAATTTCAATTAAATCATTTTAGTCCTTAAACTAACCAATCCTAATTCTAAGCAAAAAAAACATAAGCGAGAAAAGTAATCATCTAAGTTACGTCATAATCGTAATAATATTCTGGATTTTCAAAATAAGCAATATTATGAAGTAAATTTTCATATGAATTAAAGTTACCCATCTTTCTTTTGCTTGACTATTTTTTCGACATTGTGTAGTGGTCGCGAGCCATTCGGACCTGCTTCCGATGATCCCCTTCTTCGTCGTCAGATTCTGAGTCTGAGTCAGACTCAGGTACTGGTTGAGGCCCCTTTTGCAGTTTTCTTGGAGTTTTTCCTGAAATAGAATTTACACCTTCCTCGACCATTACAATATCTGTTTGATTATTTAATTCTAATTTTGAAAAAGAATTTAAAATCGATTACCGTCTCAGTCAATTCGTCTTCTAAATCTGGCTTGGATTCGGGTTCAGACTTTGACTCAGCTGTTTGTGCTTGGACCGAGAGTGCAAGATATCTTAGGTGATCTTCTTCTTCTTCGTCCGATTCCTCTGACGATTCGAACAACATACCTTCTGAGTCCTCGATGTTGTAAGTCTCTTCATGTAGGTTAATCAGTTTTTCCCACATCTCTTTAGCACATTTGAATGGTCCAATCTGCTTGAATACTTCTTTTGTTATGCCGCATTGTAGGATTGCAGTCGCCTTTGCATCGGTCTCGATTTGGTTGAGGGGTTGTTCATCCAGTTTGTCCCACTCGATTGATGACTCATCTTCTACGGGAAAAGAGAATCCCGTTTGGATGATCAGCCATAAGTCTATGTTGGCCTTCAGAAGGAACTCCATTTAACTTCTCCAAAAATTGAAGTTCTCGCCGGAGAATAGCGGTGGACGGGCACTATTCCACTCTTGGTTGGCCATTTAGTTTAAACCTTGCACACAAGAGAAATAACAGAAATGTACCAAGACTTGGTCTTGGATTAGTAGTGCGGGAGAAGGAAAAAAATAGCCCAACAAAAATATTGCATGAATTTCGAGGCAGAATAATAAAAAAATAATAATAAAAAGTTTGAGACAAATTTTTAGAAAATGGATATTCTGATTAATGAAAAACAATAGGAATTCAATGTATGAGAAAAAATTTGCTCGAATTAAGGTAGCACGAATTTCGATAAAAAATATTAAAATAAAAAAGTTTATGACAAATTTTAAAAGTTGATCATTAGATCAATTCTGACTTATGGTGAAAAAATAAGAATTCAAAATTAAAAAAGGCGAAAAAGATATTATTTATTTAAAAATAAAAAGTGAAAAAGATCGAGTGGTGTTGCACCAAACTAGATTAACGAGAAAGAAAAGAAATAAGATTAAAAATTTCGTAAATCCAAAAAACTCCCAAATTGGTGGTTGCACCAAATTTGAGCTACCCCGCTCTAATACCACTTGTTGGATCGAGAGAGTACGATAGAGGGGGGGGGGGTGAATATCGTAAAACGGTTTCGGATTAGAATAAGAGAATGCGTAGCGGAAATTTAAACAAACACATCATAAGAACTCAAGCACTTTTACTTGCTTCGGAGTCGCGGTCGGCTCCTACTCCAAGGCCCACGGTCGTTGACCGTTTACTGCGGGTAATTCTATACGTGCGCAAATGTTTACAGAGAAAATGTTACAGTTGTAGTGCAGTAAATAAAAATAGACTCTTCGTTACCGACGCCCGTTGTGGATCGTACTTCGGAGCAGAGGGTCGTCGGCGGCGCTTGAATCTCGAGATGGAAGGTTTTCGCAGTAGAGCGCTTGAGTCGAAGAGCGTAGAGGCGTTAGAAGAGTTGTTTTTGAAGCCATGGGGGTCAAGCTCCTTTTATAGCCCTCCTGGGGGCGCCCGGGACGCTGGGGGCGCCTGACACGTGCCTCGGATCCGAGAACCCTCATTCGAAGCTCAGTCAGAGCTTATCCCTCCAAAATCTAGCTCGGAGCTGACGGGGGCGCCCGGGACACTGGGGGCACCCCGGTTGAATTGGTTCGCTGGCTTCTCGGCTAAACTCACTTCGTTGGCTTGGACCCAGGGCGCCCGGGAGCTTGAGGGCGCCCGACCCAGTGAGCTTCCGAAGCAATCTTTGCTCAACTGCTTGTTTGGTCCCGGGCGCCTAACCCAGCTGCTGCCCCTCTCCTTTGGGGCGTTCTGAGCTGCAGAAACACGTTCCTTTGGTCCCTGCATCGAAGGTTAGTTCCACAACAAACAAGGCAATAAAATATTAGGTTTATACAGCCTTAGCTGTCTTGGTTCTGACTTTGGGTCTCCCAAATGAAACCCTAGGTCGAACCGACGCCTACTGTTCCCTCGACGGGGAACGCGTCCTCACCTACTCCTCTCATGAGAGTTTACCTTTTGCCAACCGTCTCCTCCGGTTGGACTTTTGCCCAGCAGTCCTTCGCCAGGTGCCTAGCTGCCCTCCGCCAGGTCTTTGGTACCAAGCAGTCCTTCGCCTGGTGCCTAGCAGTCCTTTGCTAGAGCTTCGGTACCAAGCAGTCCTTCGCCAGGTGCCTAGCAGTCCCTCGCCAAGTCTTAGATGTTGGATCGAGAGAAACGATAGAGGGGGGGGCTGAATATCGTAAAACGTTCGGATTAATAGTTAGAGAAATTACGCAGCGGAAATTTAAATCAAACACACGCAAACACCAAGTTTTTTACTTGGTTCGGAGTCGCGGTCAGCTCCTACTCCAACGCCCACGTCGTTGACCGTTTACTGCGGGCAATTCTATATGTGCGCAAAATTCGTTTACAAAACGTATTACAAAAATTATTGCAGTAAACTAAAATTAGCTCTTCGTTACCGACGTCTGGTGTAGATTATATTTTTGAAGTAGAAGGACATCTTCGGCGCTTGTATCTCGAGTCGGGAGGTTTCCGGAGCAGAGCGCGGGAGCAGAAGAGCGTGAATGCGTTGGAAGAATTGATTGCTGAAGCCTTGGGGTCGAGGGCCCTTTTTATAGCCCCTGGGGGTGCCCCCCCACGTGTCATCTGATCCGAGCTCCTCTCGGTCAGCTCTGATCCCTTTAAACTCGGGATCAGACTTTGACGGGGGCGCCCAGGACGCTGGGGGTGCCCGGGTTGACCGGGTCAGGCTCTTATCCGTTGGCTTCTCGCTGGCTTGCTTCGTTAGCTTGAGCTAGGGGGCGCCCGGGACGCTGGGGGCGCCCGGGAGCATGGGGGGCGCCCGGGAGCACGGGGGCACCCTGCCTATGAACTGTTGAAGCACTCTTTTTGCTTAGTCTGTTTTGTGTTGCCCTTGGGGGCGCCCGGAACACTGGGGGCGCCCTGCTCAGCTGCTGCCTTTCTCCTTTAAGGCGTTCTGAGCTGCAATGACTCATTCCTTCGGTCCTGCATCCATGGTTAGTCCAAAACAAGTACAAAGCAATAGAGTATTAAGTTTATACAACCTTAGCTATCTTGGTTCTGACTTTGGGTCTCCCAAATGGAGCCCTAGGTCGAACCGATGCCTACTGTTCCCTCGACGGGGAACGCGTCCTCACCTACTCCTCTCGGGAGAATTTACCTGATGCCAACCGGCTCCTCCGGTTGGACTTTTGCCCAGCAGTCCTTCACTAGGTGCCTAGCTGTCCTTCGCCAAGTCTTCAGTACCAAGCTGTCCTTCGCCTGGTGCCTAGCAGTCTTTCGCTAGGTCTTTGTATCCTGGCTTTCCTTTGCCAGGTGCCTAGCAGTCCTTCGCTAGGTCTTTGTATCCCGGCATTCCTTCGCCAGTTGCCTAGCAGTCCTTCGCTAGGGCTTTTTATCTCGGCATTCCTTCGCCAGTTGCCTAGCAGTCCTTCACTAGGGCTTTTGTATCCTGGCATTCCTTTGCCAGGTGCCTAGCAGTCCTTCGCTAGGGCTCTTCCTGCACACTTGAGTAACATGTTAGATAAACATTATACCTTAACTTTTGAACCCTATTGCCATTATCAAAACACAGGTTCAACTTGGGTGCTTTCTGCACCAACAATCTCCCCCTTTTTGATTTATGACAACCATGGTTCAAAAAGTTAAGTTAAAAAATTAAACTAAAATTTTATTTCCTCCCCCTGGAAGGAATCTTCCCCTAGATTTTTCAAATGTTCGTGGGGTTTTTTGATAATATTTTCTAAGTCTAAAGATGGATTTAATTTTACTTAGAATAATTTTCAACTTAAAGTTTAAAGACATATTTTCCAACTTAATTTTGGTTGTGCACTTTGGAAAATTTAAGTTTTAAGTACTTAGATGATTTTGAAACTTAAGTTTAAGTATTATGAAGGATTTTGAAAACTTAAGTTTGAGTACTAAAGAAAATTTCGAAAATTTAAGTTTAAGTACTCAGAAAGTTTTTTGAAAACTTAAGTTTAAAATACTTAGAAGATTTTTGAAAACTTAAGTTTTAAGGAAAATCTGAAAGAATTTTAGTTTTAAGTACTTAGAAAAATTAAAAAAATTTAAGTTTTAAATACTTAAGAAAATTTGAAAAACTTTTAGTTTTAAATACTTAAGAAAATTTGAACAACTTAAGTACTTAGGGAAGTTTGAAAACTTAAGTTTAAAGTACTAAGAAAGCTTTGAAAACTTTTGAATACTTAGAAAACCTTAGTACTTTTGAAAACTTTTAAATACTTTTTGAATATAGAGTTTGAAATTTTTGGATTTAGAGAAAAAATTTTAAACTGTCCTTTCCTATCTCTCCCCCTTTGCCATATATCAAAAACAAAGAAGTATAGCAGAAACAGGATAATTAAATTGCATAAAAGAAAATAATAACTTACATAATTCGCTGTACTGAATCTGTTCAGGATATGAATTAAACCAAATCAGTTTCAATTATCTCTTTTAGGGTCCTGTCTAACCCAATTAGCTACTTACTAACTGCTATAAGCAGTAGTTTTCTCTAGGGTTAGTCAAGTTAAGTGTTCTGTTCAAGTTAGATTTTTTAAACTTGACACTTAGCTTGATTACTGTGTAAGTTGTATTTAGTGTCCCAATTACTGCAGATGCACTGACTTAAAACATCTTGAATTAAGGCAAAGACCTAAGCATCTCAACCCATTCTAGGTTATCAATCAAAAGTACCCTAAGGTGCTTGTGAGATGCTGGCTTCTAAATCTATAGGTGCATGCAGTTCTAGGGTTAGGGCCTAGGCTAAGTCCATTTGCGAAAAAGCCCTAGTTTTGAAGGGGGTAGTTTTTAAAATAAAACTAAGAAAAAAATTTATTTTTAAAACTTTTTCAAAACTAAGTAAAAGCTGATTTTGAAAGCAATTTTTGAAAACTACTTTAAATATTGATTTTGAAATGAGTAAAGTAGTAAGAAAATCAAGAGTAGACTAAATCTATTCTACTAAGCATAATCCTAACTGCCTTCTTAGTGAGCTGAACTCAGACTCAGGTAGGGGTTTGGTGAATATGTCAGCTAAGTTGGATTTAAAGTCTACATGCTTAAGGACTATCTCACCCCTGGCTACATGATCTCTTACAAAGTGGTGTTTAACTTCTATGTGTTTAGTTCTGGAATATTGGATTGGGTTCTTAGTCAGGTTGATTGAGCTAATATTGTCAATGTAGACCTGAGTTTGATTGTAGTTAAGCTGGAAGTCTTTGAGAGCGTGCATCATCCATAAGAGTTGTGCCACACACTCTCCTAAAGCTACATATTCAGCTTCAGTTGTAGATAGAGCTACACAGTGTTGTTTTCTGCTGCACCAACTTACTAGGCTATTACCTAATAGTTGGCAGCTTCCACTTGTGCTCTTTCTATCTAATTTACAACCTGCGTAGTCAGAGTCCGAGTACCCTGACAAGTTGAAGGTTGAGGTCCTAGGATACCAAATCCCTACATTTAGGGTGCCCTTGACATATCTTAGTATTCTTTTTAGGGCGGCTAAGTGCGTTTCCTTAGCACAGGTTTGGTATCTAGCACACATTCCTACAGCAAAAAGGATGTCAGGTCTGTTGGCTGTAAGGTACAGTAGACTTCCTATCATACTTCCATAGAATTTAAGGTCTACTGGTTTACCATCAGGGTCACTATCTATTTTTACATTAGTGGTCATGGGGGTACTTATGCTTTTAGAGTTATCCATTTTAAATTTCTTTATTAACTCTTTAGCATATTTGGATTGATGGACATAGTTTCCATCTCTAGTTTGTTTGATTTGTAACCCTAGGAAGAAGTTAAGCTCACCAACTAAGCTCATTTCAAATTTATTTTCCATTATTTTAACAAATTCTTTTAGAAAGTTTGAGTTGGTGGACCCAAAGATTTGGGCAATAAATATATCTTTTCCTAGGGTCTTAATAAATAGGGTTGAATCAATTTGACCTTGTTTAAATTCTTTAGAAATTAAGTAAGTTGATAAGCGTTCATACCAGGCCCTAGGTGCTTGTTTTAATCCATATAGTGCTTTAGTAAGTTTGTAAATGTGGTCAGGTCTTTCTAGGTCCTCAAACCCAGGGGGTTGTCCTACATAAACTTCTTCTTTAATGAATCCATTTAGAAAGACTGACTTTACATCCATTTGGTATAGCTTAAATCCTTTATGGGATGCAAAGGCTAATAACATCCTAATGGACTCAAGTCTAGCTACTGGGGCATATGTTTCGTCGTAATCTAATCCTTCTACTTGGCTGAACCCCTTTGCTACTAAGCGGGCTTTGTTTTTGACTATTTCTCCTTGGTCATTCAGCTTATTCCTAAAGACCCACTTAGTGTCAATGATGGATTTACCTTCAGGTTTAGGTACTAGTTCCCAGACTTGGTTCCTCTCAAATTGGGCTAATTCTTCTTGCATAGCTATGATCCAATCAGGATCAGGTAGGGCTTCATCTATAGTCTTAGGTTCTATTTTTGAAATCATTGCTATTTGACTAAGGTTTCTATAGGAGGATCTAGTCCTGACTCCTAAAGTTGGATCACCCACAATTTGATCGGTTGGGTGACTGAGTCTGGGTTTCTTGGTTTTTCTAGAACTTGGTTCAGCCTCAGGTCCGGCTGGTCGGTTTGGTTCACTATTTGATTCCACTCTTTGAGTTGGTTCAATTATTGGTTCAATAATTGGTTCATTTGACTCACTAGTTGGTTCAATAGTTAGTTCGTTTATGGGTTCGATTAAGGATTCACCAACTTGTTGATTATCTTCTTGATCAGTGTTTGATGAAGTTAGATTTGGATTTGAGTTAATTTCTTCATTAAATATTAGATTAGTTGTTTCTTCGATTTTCTTGGTTTGGTTGTTGTAAACCCTATAGGCTCTACTTGTTGTTGAATATCCTAGGAAGATGCCTGGGGTTGACTTAGATTGGAATTTTCCAAAGTAGTCTTTGGTGTTTAGGATATGGACTTTGCATCCAAAGACCCTTAGGTAGTGTAGATTTGGAAGTCTATGATAATATAGTTCATAGGGTGTTTTATTGTGTCGTTTGTTAATCAGGACCCTATTTTGGATGTATCAAGCCGTACTAATTGCTTCTGCCCAATATTGGTTGGCTAAGTTAAATTCATTGAGCATAGCCCTAGCGGCTTTCTGTAGAGTTCTATTTTTTCTTTCGACTATCCCATTCTGTTGGGGGGTTCTAGAGCACGAAAATTCATGTATGTATCCATTTACCTTACAGAATTCCTCGAACCGTTGATTTTCAAATTCTCCCCCGTGGTCACTCCTAAGTCTTTTGATTTTAGTATCGTTTTGATTTTCAATTAACTTACAGAATTCATTAAATATGTTTAGGGTTTCATCTTTGGTCTTTAGAAACCTAACCCAGGTAACCCTTGAGTAATCATCAATTATTACTAAGCAGTACAGGTTTCCGCTTAGTGACTTGGCTCCATGTGAATCAAATAGGTCAAGGTGCAGGAGCTCAAGTGTGGTTTGAGTTAGATCAGATTGAATTAGTTTGTGATTAGATCTGGTTTGTTTACCTTGATTACATGATTCACATATTAAGTTTTCATGATTTTTAATTTTGGGAATACCTTTAATTAGGCCAAGTTGGGTGATTTTTGAGATAATCCTTAGGTTAGTGTGACCTAGTCTCCTATGCCAGAGATTTGATTGTTCTAACTGAGTTAACATGCATTTACGTACTAGGGGAAGGTTTATAGTGTAAACATTATTTTTCCTAGTGACCTTAAGCATGATTTCTGAGTCTTGCAAGTTTCTAATCAGGCAGTTAGAATTGTTGAAGGTAACTATATAACCAGAATCACATAACTGACTTATGCTAAGTAGGTTAAAATTAAAGTTTTCAACCAAAAGAACTTTCTTAATAACAAAGTCAGATTTAAGTTCAATATTACCTAACCCAATTACCTTGAGTGTAGCATTGTTGCCAAATGCCACTGAGCCTAGGTTCTTGAACTTGAGTTTGGTGAATTTCAATTTATCTCCAGTCATGTGTTTGGAGCAACCGCTATCCAATATCCATTGGTCCAAATCTTTATGTTCCTACACATAAAGAGTTTTGTTGATTTGGATCCAATTAGAGTTAGGAATAGCTTAAATTGATTTTGACTGCCTAGTCTGTCTCACCCAAATCTAGGGTTTTCAATCACATTAGCCTTATAGGTTTTGTGAGACAGGTTTTGATAAAGGAATTTTTGAAACACATGATTTATCTTAAAAAAACTTAATTAATTTCGAAAACAATTGAATTTATTTTGAAAAGAATGTTTAAATCTACCGCTAACTGAAAATTTGTGTTAGATTTGAATTTGACAAAGAATAATTTGAATTTGAATTTCAAAAATTGGCTTCCAGGTCTTGGCGAGGCACTAGGCCTTCTTTGGCCGTAGCCTTATTGGATTATCAACCCTTTCCTTAACAAAGCCTTTTAATGAAATTTCATTTTCAAAATTAATCTTTGAAAAATTCTGGTCTAACTAGTTTGGGTCTTGGATCGGTAGCTTCGGCTAGTTTCACCAGTCTAAAGAGACCAAGTAGAGAATACTTGACCTTATTAGAATTGGTTTCCCTAACGTACTATCATCTCACCGCCACCTAATACTATGTTGTTCAAATTTTAGTTAAGTTGGTTCAGTCCTTAAACTAACCATTCCTAAATCTAAATATGGTAAATTGCAGAAATTAAGTAAACAATCAATCATGCAAATTGCAAGCAAGAATTGAATTTTATCTAACAATAAATATTATTTTCAATTTGGCTCCCCCTGGACTAAAGCCACGATAATGATCTGGCAAGATGTGAATCTTGTCCTTGGGGATCCAGTATTGATTTGATCCAGTTTGTTTGTTCAGGCATAGTTTGGGTACCCATGCCTGAACTTTAGGTCTGGACTGGTTCAGTACAGCAAAGTAGGATCTTTGTCTAGATTTGGTTCTATAACCTAGTCTGGATCGATTTAGAACCGACTTCTGTTTTCCAAGAATCATGTCAAGACCCTTGGAACCAGAAGTGAATCGTTCTAAAGCCGCTCTAAGATCCTTAACCTGAGTTTTCAGGGAGGAGTTCTCTTTCTCAAGTTTTTCAACTTGAGTAGAGGTTCCTTCTTGAACCTTCTCAGTTAAGGGTCTAGGGTCAGCTCCCTCTTTCAGGAGTTTTACTTCCTGTCGGAGGGATTCGACTCGGAGTTTAGCTTTCGCCAAATCTCGAGAAAGATAAGAAATTAACTCATTTAACTGACTTCTAGTAAAACCACTTACCTTGATTTCGCCGTCCTCTGAAAATGTCAGTCTGTCGTCGTCTTGTTCTGATTCTGATTCGGTCTCGACTTTTTCTGAGGCGGTTAGTGCGAGTAGGTTCGACTGTGGGACCTCTTCTTCTTCTTCGGAGGAGGACTCGTCCCACGTTGCCTGAAGTGCCTTTTTCCTTCTATTCTTCTTGGTCTCCTTTAGGTTCGGACACTCCGTCTTGTAGTGACCCTTCTTCTTGCACTCGTAGCAGGTCATGTTAGGCTTGTTCTTTTCATTTGCGGGTTCAGCTGGTTCATCTTTCCTTCTGCTGGCTTTCCGTCTGTTGGTTTGGTTCTTCAATTCCTTGTAGTAGTTTCGGACCAGTCGGACCAGCTTTGGTCGATCTCCTTCTTCGTCTTCTAAGTCTGAGTCTGAGTTAGACTTGGGTTCAGGTTGAGGCTTCTTCTTGGTTGTCCTTCCAGTTTTACCTGCAACAAAGGCAATACCTTTCTCGGCCAGATTGCAGTTAGTCTGTTCATGTAATTCTAATTCAGAGAACAATTCATCTAATTTAATTTTTAAAAGGTCCCTTGAAACCTTGTATGCATCTACCATAGATGCCCACAAGGTGTTTCTCGGGAAAGCATTTAAAGCGTACCTTATTAGATCACGGTTTTCTACCTTGTGACTGATGGTGTGTAATCCGTTCATCAATTCCTGAATTCGGGCGTGGAGTTGAGTTGCTGTTTCGTTGTCATTCATCTTGATCGTGTACAGCTTGTTCAGGAGGAGATCTCTCTTGCTGATCCGAGTGTCTGAAGTTCCTTCGTGCAGCTCGATCAGTTTCCCCCACAGCTCCTTGGCACTGTTGAATGGACCCACCCGGTTCAGCTCCTCTTTTGTTAAGCCGCATTGGAGGGTCTGGGTCGCCTTTGCATCAGCTTCAAT
>JAGFNQ010006168.1:0-22543 GCA_024364735.1 Boesenbergia rotunda
TGTTGGGTCATCGTTACATTCGGGCGCTTTTAACAACTGTCAAACTTAATTGTCAGTTGACGAAGCTTGCTCACACTAACTCCACTGTATCTCTCTTTCAGGGCAACCCAGACAGCATGAGCTGATGGTAGTGGCTCATACTCAAATACCAGGTCATCTACCATTGAACTAATCAATATCCCCTTTGCAGTGGAGTCCTTTTTCTTCCATGCCCTATAGGCATCTAGATCAAGTCTGTACTGTGCAGTTGAACCAACAGCAGGTTCTACCATGAAATGATTTACAGCCTCCAGAACTTCTTGTTCCTCAAGAACATATTGTATCTTGAGATGCCATATTTTATAGTTGTCCCCATACAATTTCTCCCCCTTGTTCAGTTCAGCTATGATGTTCTTGGTTGCCATGATCTATCATAAATAAACATATTATTCATTAATTCAGTGTATATCATCTGTACATAATTTTTGATTGATTCAATGTAAACTTGACTTGGATTACGAAATCAAGTGATAACTACGTTTTCACTCATCATTCGCATCATCCAATCTAATTAACATTGATCAATTATATTACATACATCCCATTAAATGAACTAATCATTTATCTTTAATATGAACTAATCATATAAATGAACTAATCATTGACAAGTCAGTTAACACATAACATAACTTTATTTAATAGGCTTAATAATTTGGTACAACAAACAAAATTCAATGAACTAGATAAGTTGACATCATTCCCATAATAAAAAATATTATGGCAGTGGCTATCACTCTCTCGTTCATCTCTAATCGGCCAGTCTGATCAGGCTCAGGATCTTCCACAGATTCTATCGGATCTTCCTCAAATATTTCAGGATCTTCCTCAAATATTTCAGGGTTTTCCCCAGGCATTTCGGGATCGTCCTCAAACATTTCGGGATCGTCCTCGAACATTTCAGGATCGTCCTCGAACATTTCGGGATCTTCCTCTGGGTCCTCCTCAGAATCTTCAATTGGATCCCACTAGATTTCCTCAGGATCCCCCTCGAATTCTACAATCAGATCCATCTCTGGATCCTCTTCAAATTCTTCAGGATCCTCTTCTAGATCGTCCTCAGACTCTTCCAGATCCTCTTCCATATCGTCCTCAGAATCTTCCAGATCCTCTTCCATATCGTCCTCAGAATCTTCCAGATCCTCTTATGAAAAATTCTGGAGAAGTAGTTCTCTGCACAACTCGGTATATGAGATACGTCCTTCGTAGCATCCCCAAATACCTCTTGCAGCTACTTCAGCACGTCTCGTCAAAGAACTAATCAATGCCCCGATCCGGTAGTTATCTAGGACTGGAAACTCTTCCTGTTCGAGTTTCCAAAATAGACGATCAAGCCTTCCCATATGCCCTTGGATGCCTAGATGCGGGAGGAAGTCAATCTCCTCTATTTGTTCCCTCAAATGATTCCGTCGCACATCTCGACGAGTCATTGTGGTAATAAATCTCGGCATCTGGAATTGAAATACACAATGTCAGTACAAAACCGACAAACCAGTAACAAAACTGGTTCAATTCAATTCACAACACAAATAGATAAAGGCATATAAGTTTCCTTTTTGTTTGTAGCTACAATTAAGCCTATTTAAATTTGAGATTCAATATAATGATCAAACCAGTCTATTTAGTTCAGATTATTTGATCAAAACGGTTTGGTTAAATCAACTAATGGTTTAATCAAAACCGATTCGACCAACTTAATCCTTTTTAAACTAAACTAGAATCTAATTTAAATAAGTTGAACCAAATTTAAACAAATTACTGAATAGAGCTTCTGGTTAAGGCTCTTTGCCTTCAAGGGGAGGTCTGTGGTTCGATCCTCCCTGGGCAGCAGCGTGGCAGCAGCGGTTTTTTAGAGTGAACAGGTTTCGTTTTTTTTATTAATTCTTGTTGATTTAAAAATCAACTTTTTCTCAGAAAAACAAAACCTAATCCCCAACGCCCGCAGCAGCCGCCGCCGCCTCTTTTTCTCCACGCAACCTTCTTCCCCACTCAGCCAACCTTCAGCGATTTTTCACCATCACCGACGCCATGGAGTGATCTCCCGCGCGTGAAGTGATCGTCGGCGATCGTCAGCCAGGGGAGCGAAAGCACCGAGAGATCAGTGGTGATTTCAAGCGATCAACAGCGCGAGGTGTTCATCGCAAAGGTAAAAAAAAATTTTCATGCTTTCACAATTGCTCTGATACCATTGTTGGTGTCTAAGCATGAAATCGAATTGCAAAAGAAAAATTCTTTGACTTACAACGATTTGATCTTCTTCTTCCCTTTTCTTCTTCTGCTCGCTATCGTGAGAACGTCACCGGACCAATCCCAAATCGCCACAAACCAAATCCCTCCGATTCGAAGCTCCGATTCCTTCTTCGTGTGTCTCATGGATTGCATTTGGACGCTTTTATAGGGAGAAGAAGAAGACGTTTTGCTTACCTTCATCAATGGAGGTATTCACTGCTCGGCGAGGTAACGTCAACATTCAAGACGAAGGTTAGTAACGCCTTCGTTTGATTAATGTTTGTAACGCCAACATGTACACCTGGAGAGGGGATATACTTGGGCCCACACTCAGCTTTTAGGCCTAGATTTCGACAACAAGTGTCTGATTGAGGAGGTCATACTGTAGTTCTTCAGTTTGAGACGCCATCCGGCTGCGTTGTCCCTCCCTTTTGGTGAGTATTTTTGTTTTGACACATGATGATGATTCCTAACTAAGGATATTCTTGTTTGGTGCAGCGAAGACCATGTTATGAGCATCTCTGAACCAAATGGCACGCCTGACCGAGGCCGAGTTGGAGGATCAGGGTGCGGCAATTATTGATCTTACGCGGGAGGGCGAGACGCCTACCCCTGCGTCGAGTGGTCCTGTGCTCGTCCCCTTTAGCCCACGGGCAAACCGGGGTCGGCTCGTCTTATCTCCTGGAAGAGGAAGCCCTTCTTCCCTAGGGTCCTATCGAAGCCCGACTTAACTTAATCTTGTGGGGTCCTCTAGTCGCAAGGTGGCAGGATGGAGAGGCGGCGGTAGGGGGTATGGACATGCAGGCCCTGGCCGAGGAGCTCGCGGTGACCAACGTCGACCATATGTGACGATTGTTGGCCTTTTACCGCCGTTACCCCGAGTTGTTCCAGAACTGCCGAGAGCTGAGGGCCCAGGTGCGAGGTTTGCCCGCTCGGTTGTCTGCCAGCTAGGGCACTGTCAGCAACCTCCGAATGGAGCTGGCCTGGCTAAAGTTCCTCTCCAATGACTGATAAGTACCATTTTGTTGATTATTTTAATTGTTAAAATCCATGTTTAACCCATGTTTTACTTGCTTAATTGTGAATTTACCCTAGGTTTTAGGACTTCTTCTTATTTTGGACTTAATTGTAAATTTGCACATATTTGGATTATTTGACCACTAAATTTTTGATCTATTTTTATAGGCATGAAAGGATCCTGGACCTAGGGCATACTGGGTCAAACTTGAGTTAGAAGTGGACCCGGATCGAGTTATCAAGCTTCGGATCAATCCGGGCCGTCTGATTCAAAAGCGGCTAGATCTGAGCCATCTGGGGCCATCTGAAGCAATCTGAGCTAGGGTTAGGGTTAATCAAGCATTCTGATCAAGATCTGAAAGTTTCATCCCAATCAGAGCTCATTCAACCGTTGGATCAAGCTCGGAGGGCTCTAGATCGTCCATTCAAAGATTAGATTGATCTGGACCATCCATTGCAAATCTGGAGGATCCGAGCTACCACGAGGCAGATCCTGACCCCTGATCATCATCATCAAAGTTTGGATTAAATCAGAGCAAGATCAGCCGTTGGATTTTCTCAAATTAATCTGGGTCGTCCATGTTTAAGTATTTAATCAAAACTCGCCACAGCTTCTCCCTGTCGCGTCTTCGCCGGACAGTGCCTTCTTCTTCGCGTTTTTAGCTTAGTTCTTCATTTTTCTTCAATCCGAGGTGCGACCACCTCAATCTCGACCTTGGATCATCATCTGGATCACTGGAGGATAGTTTTATTGGAGATTTCAGCTCCAATTCGTGCCGGACAGAGCTGTTTGAGGGTTTCGGCAGCTCTATGGTCTGATCACTTGGATCTCTTCCACAAGCCATTTCCGAACATCTGAGCTGCTTGTAGGGGTTCTCAGGTGAGCTCAGATGATCCTCGAATCATCATCGCAATCCATTTAATTGAGATCGAAGAGTTCGGATTGGATTTCCCCAGTTAAGTGCAGTTAGAGCAGAATCGATCGCAGAGCTGTTTTCCAGTGATTTGTGGAGCTGAAGGGGTTCTTGGCTTGCCCTTGCGTGACGAACAAGGAGCTTTTGAGCTCGGGAAGGGTTGAGGTTTAGTTTTTGTAGCTAATTTCCTTAGTTTCAGTTGTAACTTCATTTTCGAATTCTGTCAATTGTTGAAATTCGTATCAGCTGTTTGATTGCTTCTTTAAGTTGTTTCTGCTTAAGTTAGGTTTACATTCTGCAGGTAATTAGCTAGGGAACTCTTCTAGTGAACAATAGTTCTTAGTTTCAGTTTCTTTTATGCTTAATTGTTTGCGTGCCATTTCTTTAGCTGCGTATCAATTTTTCAGCTTATTTCTGCATTATAAGTTCCTGTGTTTCAGTTCTTGTTGCGTATCAATCTTTCTTCTGCGTATCAGAATTTTACTTGAGTTTCTGAATTGCGTATCAAGCTAGCTTAGTTTCCATCTTCTGAACTTACTTTACGGATTATTTCATTTGCATAACAATTCATATTAAGTTTCTGAATTCAGCTATCCCCTGTTTCAGTTTTCGATTTCTGCTTGGGAAGGGTTTCCTGCGATTCCAGCTGTTAGTTCTTGTTTGCATGTCAAATAACAATTCAATATGGAGTTGTACCAAGTTAAACTCAATTCTTAGTGAACTTTCACACTTGATGTCAGCTCCATTTATGTTCAAATTATCTCTGCAAAAGCCAGCTTAATTTCTGCATGCTAAGTCTCCATTTCTGCAGTTTTCATGTATCCTTTCTGGGTTTCTAAATGCCGAATGCATTCAGAAACATTTCAGCAATTGCCTTCTGATTTCAGTTTCCAATTTTTGCACATTCTTTGTTGTTGAAACTCAGTTGCATGGCCGGCAGTTTAAGTTGTTAGTTCTTGTCTTTGTATCAAGCAAAGTCAGCATCAGTTTTTGCATAGCAGCCTTTGTATCCTGTTCCGGAATCTTTGTATCAACTGATTTCTGAAATTCCAATTCTGCAGCTAAGTCTCCATGTCTGCAATTCAATTTTAATTCTACAACTCAAGTTATTTCTGCAGTTTTTGTTTGTGTCAAGCGTCGATGATATTTCTGCACTTAACATCAGTTTTTGGCACATCAATTTCTTTCTTTTCTGCGTATCAAGTTGTTCAACCTTGCAACTTTGTATCAAAGGGCAGCTTAGGCACTGTTTTGTATCAAGCTATATGGTATTTTTAGGTGCTATGGTGTCCAAAATCAGCTAGAATCGGATTCGAGCATTTCTGAATTTTCCCTGCATTAGTGGCTTCCAAACATTGTAGCTAGTGTAGGACCGGTGCCGTCGATAGAGGGGGGGTGAATATCGACAGTGAAAATCTTCGTGAGAACTTCGTTCGTAAAACTACTCAGATCGTTAGTGCAGAGGAAAATAAAAACAAAAAGAACACAGGTACACAGCGGATTTTTACTTGGTTCCCGACCCCCCAGGGTCAGTACATCCAAGGCCTATGCACGGGAACGCCCGTCCACTATTGGTCTCCTTCCCGGACTTTCCGGAGGTGGAGAAACCCGACTTACAGTGCAATATTACAATCAAAGTATAATGAAAACTAATTGCAGTATAATTAAAGCAAACCGAATAGAACAAGTTTGAAACTCGGCCGATCTGGACCTCCGAAGTGCCGCACACTTCCTCTTGGAGCCTCCCGGTCGTAGAGACTCATTTCTAGCGCGTTGCCGTCGGTCAGAATGCTTGGAATGGTTCTTGGAAGTCGTGTCTGAAGCAGAGGGGTCGAAGCCCCTTATATAGGCCTCCTGGGGGCGCCCTGGACGCTGGGGGCGACCCGGACGCTGGGGGCGCCCCGGAAGACTCGGTCAAACCTTATCCTTGCGCCTACCTCGCCGCAGGTGATAAGATCATTGACCAGGGCGCCCCGGACGCTCCGGGCACCCCGTGAGGGCTTATCCTGTGTTCTGACTTCGAAACAGCAAAATAGCTACGAATCCGGGCGCCCCGGACGCTCCGGCCGCCCCGGTTGACACCTGTTCTGACTGCATCACGAAACTACCCTTCTTAGCTTTGTCTGGGGGCGCCCCCACTGTTGGGGGCGCCCTGGCTGCATGGGGGTGCCCCCAATGATGGGGGCGCCCTGCTTAAAGCCTGCAAGAGCACTTTTTGCCTGGTTTACCTGCTTTGTCTCCGGTTCTTGATACCTACAAGATACACAAACACAAAGCATAGATACATATGATGTTAGCCTTAAGGACTTGGTTCAGACTTTGGATTTGCACGAAACCCTAGGTCGAACCGGCACGAGTTCCTATCCCCGAGAACTCGCGCCCTTCACCTACTCCTTTCAGGAGACAGTTGCCACCCAGTCCTTCGGATGGACTTTTGCTTAGCCTCCGATTACTCCGGATCTCGAGACGCCCGAACCCCGACCCGTCTCTACTCCTGTCCTTAGTCATCGCTCAGCTAAGTTGCTCAGTCCCTTGGACCAAGACTTCATTACCTAGCAATCCTTCGCTAGGTGCCTAGCAGTCCTTCGCCAGGTCTTCATTCCCTAGCAGCCCTTCACTAGGTGCCTAGCAGCCCTTCGCTAGGTCTTCTATGCCTAGCATCCCTTCGCTAGGTGCCTAGCTAGGTGCCTAGCAGCCCTTCACTAGGTCTTCTATGCCTAGCATCCCTTCGCTAGGTGCCTAGCAGCCCTTCGCTAGGTCTTAGGGTTTCAATACCTAGCAACCCTTCGCTAGGTCTTAGGGTTTCAATACCTAGCAGCCCTTCGCTAGGTCTTAAGGTTACGATACCTAGCAGCCCTTCGCTAGGTGCCTAGCAGCCCTTCGCTAGGTCTTAGGATTACGATACCTAGCAGCCCTTCGCTAGGTGCCTAACAGCCCTTCGTTAGGTCTTAGGGTTTCAATACCTAGGTTAACTAGGACATTTCTTCAACTTGGGTTACTTCTCCTTTGCTCCCCTTTGTCTGTTCAATATATCACTGACTTAAGTGTATTGTCAAAAAGAAGAACATCATTAATGTAACTTGCACCAACAATCTCCCCCTTTTTGATGTTTGACAATAACTTAAGTTAGATTGGTTGAAGGGGCTAACTATCCTTGGGATCAACCAAAAAATGACCTTAGTTTTGAAAATATATTTTTGATCCTGGAAAAAAAATTTCCTAACTTAAGCACGCCTCTCCCCCTTTGTCATACATCAACAAAAACCAAAAAATACTTGCACCAACAATGACAACCTTTGGTTCTTTTTGAAAATACTACTAAATTTTTGAAAGCATAGCATAAGACTAATACTTGAGTATTTTGAACTCATAAGACATAGACAATATTTTTGAGAAAATACCGGATTTTTGAAGGTACAAATATTTTGAAAAAATGATCTTTGGAGCATTCAAGTACTTTTGAGAGAATAGATTGAGCAGTTTTGAAAGATATTTTGAAAAAATGTAAGTTTTTCTGAAAAATATTATACATATTTTGCCAGTACTAACTATATTTTGAAAAAGATGAGACTTTGAAAATTTTTGAAAAGTATTATGCATTTTGAAAATATACTATTTTACTTGACTTGGTTTCTTTTCCAGTCTGACACAATCCTAGGAAACCTTGTTGACTACAAGGACATTTTTCTAAGTGTCCTGGAAGATTTTCCAAACTCAAGATTAATATAAAAACAATTTCATAATTCACATAACTTAAAAAATAGGATGTAAGTATATTTTGAAAAATGTATAAATTTTTAAAGTCATAATACTTGATTTGGTTTATCTTTCAGTCTGACACAATCATAGGAAACCTTGTTGACTACAAGGACATTTTCCTAAGTGTCCTGGAAGATTTTCCAAACTCAAGATATTATTTCAAATTGATCAAAAAAACCAGATGAATTTTTGAAAATAAAAGTATTTTTTTTTTGAAAATTGATACTATTTTGAAAGAATACTTATGTTTTCAACAGGATTTGAAAATACCGCGCATGAAAACATTTGAAATATTCAATAATTATTTTAATTTGATCTCCCCCTAAACTTGACCTAGTCCTGGGAAGCTTGTTGACCACAAGTACTCTTCCTCTAAGTCTTAAGGGTTGATTCAAATTAAAGAAATTATCTAATAATTTCAAAACAATTAATTAAACAAAATTGTTTCAGAAGTTTGATTTATACTCCCCCTAAAGTTGACACATCCTAGGAGTCCTTGTAGATTATGAAGTGGACCTTCCTCTGTGTCTTTAGGGTTTATCAAAATCAAACAAGACAAATAAATTTTACAACATAAACCTTTTTCGAAAAACATAAGTGATAACGAGTTAAAGCTCAGTTTTCGAAAGGTATTTTCAAATAATAGTAATTTTTACAGTGTAGTTTTCGAAAGCCAAAAAAAATGAAAATCACTCCCCCTACCAGTTTGACTCTATCTAAGTGCCTTAAGGAACTTTAGTGTTGTCCTAAGAGGCTTGTGTCTAATTGCGTGAGTCAAACAATTTTTTGAAAAGATATAATTTTTGAGAAACGTATAATATGTATATTCAATCAGACAAGCATGAATTCCATAAAAACATTATTATGTTGAAACACTATTTTGAAAATATATTTTTAGAAAAATATTCTAATGATTTTGAAAAACAATTTTGAAAAATATTTTTCAATTTATTAGTCCTTAACATCTCACCCATTTTAGATGTATCAATACAACAAGCATGATTGCCTTATAAGTGTATTGTGAGATGCTTGAATCATTTTTCTTTAATTTATTTTAATTCTAAGATTTCATTGAAACTTGTGTTAGATTTGAATTTGGCAAGAAGTAACTTGAATTTGAATTTCAAAAATTGGCTTCCAGGTCTTGGCGAGGCACTAGGCCTTCTTTGGCCGTAGCCTTATTGGATCATCAACTCTTTCCTTGACAAAGCCTTTTAATGAAATTTCATTTTCAAAATTACTTTTTGAAAAATTCTGGTCTAACTAGTTTGGATCTTGGATCGGTAGCTTCGGCTAGTTTCACCAGTCTAAAGAGACCAAGTATACTTGACCTTATTAGAATTGGCTTCCCTAACGTACTATCATCTCACCGCCACCCAATACTAGGTTAATCAAGTTTCAATTATTCTTTTTCCCATAGCCGTTCTAATATATGCATAAAATTTAAATATGTATGACATGTCATATAAAAAGAAGTAGCAGTTGCATGACATGGCAATTATGTATGAGTCAAACAACTCCAAAGCATTTTATTTAAGTTTCTAAAAATGTATCAAATTCCCGATTTGATACATGTCGTGTGAATCCGCGAATATGCCAACCCGCTTTGACATATTTAATGTTATTAATTTTAATTGTTACAGTTTGCGTAAAATTTTATTTTAGTTTGAGTTTAAGTTATTTAAGATTTGAAGTTGAGTTAATTGAAGTTTGAATTAATTAGCTTTATTTGAATTAAATTGATTTAATTGACTTAATTAAAATTTTAATTGAATTTAATTTAAATTTAATTTAATTAGAATTTAATTTAATTTGAATTTGAATTTAATTTAATTTGAATTTGAATTTAATTTAATTTGAATTTAATTTAATTTGAATTTGAATTTAATTTAATTTGAATTTGAATTTGAATTTAATTTAATTTGAATTTAATTTAATTTAATTTGAATTTAATTTAATTTAATTTGAATTTAATTTGAATTTAAATTTAATTTAATTTGAATTTAATTTAATTTGATTTGAATTTAATTTGAATTTAAATTTAATTTAATTTGAATTTAATTTAATTTAAATTTAATTTGAATTTAATTTGAATTTAAATTTAATTTAATTTGAATTTAATTTAGATTTAATTAAGATTTAATTCGAATTTAATTAGGATTAAATTAAGATTTAATTTGAATTTAATTAGGATTAAATTAAGATTTAATTCAAATTTAATTAGGATTTAATTAAAATTTAATTAAGATTATAATGATTAATTAATAATTGTGGGTTTAAATTCATCATTTTCATTATTTCAAAAATTTCTTCTTCATTTTTATCTTTCTTTTCAAGTTTTTCTAATAATTTTGATTTATTTGAATTTTTGTAATTTTTATTAACTATGGCCTTTATCTTAGATAGTTCTATATCCTCCTCAAGATTAGGTTTTTCAATATCCTTACAGTAGGTGGAGTAATTTGGGCCACTAATTAAGGTTTTATAATAATCTTTAATATTATCTATAATTAAATTATTATCTAGGAGAATTTTGTCTGCAAAATTATCCTCAAATATATTTTCAATATTTTCAACATTAATCTCTAGATTATCTTTAAGATTTTCAGAATTAATCTTGAGGTTTTCAGAATTAATTTCTGAATTATCCTTAAGATATTCAAATTTGAATTCGGATTTATCCTTAGGATTTTCAAATTTTAATTCGGAATTATCCTTAGGATTTTCAAATTTGAATTCCGAATTATCCTTAGGATTAATTTTGTCTGAATTAAAATTATCAGAACTAATTTTATCAGAAAAATTATCAGGATTAATTTTATCAGATAAATTATCAGAGTTAACTTTATCAGAAAAATTATCAGAGTTAATTTTATTAATTTCTGAATTGATATTCTGAATTAAACAATTAATTTCTGATATTTTGGTCATATTCACGTTTTGTAATTTAACATGCAAAAAGTTAATTTTATTATGCAGTAAATCTACTTTATCAGAAGAATTAACTACTTTATCACATGGCAGTGCAGGAACTTGTAAAATTTTTGGAACATAAATTTTTCGTACCTTTGCCGGACATTTGTTTTTGTAATGTCCGAATTTTTCGCACTTGAAGCATCTGATATGACTTTTATCTCTCCGGACTCCTGGCGCTGGTGCCCCCTTTGCCGCCGGTGATGAACGATTTTTATGAGTAGGGCACTGATTTTTATAGTGCCCTCTCTCCCTGCATGTGAAACAAATAATATGCAATTTAAAATTAGACATTAAAAAAATGTACCTGATTCACCCCTGGGCTCCCCCTCAACTCCTGGCGTCGTTGCTCCGTCGGCGGTTAGTCCGGTGAAGAGCGGCTCGGCTCTGATACCAATTGTAGGACCGGTGCCGTCGATAGAGGGGGGTGAATATCGACCGTGAAAATCTTCGTGAGAACTTCGTTCGTAAAACTACTCAGATCGTTAGTGCAGCGGAAAATAAAAACAAAAAGAACACAGGTACACAGCGGATTTTTACTTGGTTCCCGACCCCCCAGGGTCAGCACATCCAAGGCCTATGCACGGGAATGCCCGTCCACTATTGGTCTCCTTCCCGGACTTTCCGGAGGCGGAGAAACCCGACTTACAGTGCAATATTACAATCAAAGTATAATGAAAACTAATTGCAGTATAATTAAAGCAAACCGAATAGAACAAGTTTAAAACTCGGCCGATCTGGACCTCCGAAGTGCCGCGCACTTCCTCCTGGAGCCTCCCGGTCGTAGAGCCTCATTTCTAGTGCGTTGCCGTCGGTCAGAATGCTTGGAATGGTTCTTGGAAGTCGTGTCTGAAGCAGAGGGGTCGAAGCCCCTTATATAGGCCTCCTGGGGGCGCCCTGGACGCTGGGGGCGCCCTGGACGCTGGGGGCGCCCCGGAAGACTCGGTCAAACCTTATCCTTGCGCCTACCTCGCCGCAGGTGATAAGATCATTGACCAGGGCGCCCCGGACGCTTCGGACGCCCCCGTGAGGGCTTATTCTGTGTTCTGACTTCGAAACAGCAAAACAGCTACGAATCCGGGCACCCCGGACGCTCCAGGCGCCCCGGTTGACACCTGTTCTGACTGCATCACGAAACTGCCCTTCTTAGCTCTGTCTGGGGGCACCCTGGCTGCATGGGGGCGCCCCCAATGATGGGGGCGCCCCCAATGATGGGGGCGCCCTGCTTAAAGCCTGCAAGAGCACTTTTTGCCTGGTTTACCTGCTTTGTCTCCGGTTCTTGATACCTGCAAGATACACAAACACAAAGCATAGATACATATGATGTTAGCCTTAAGGACTTGGTTTGGACTTTGGATTTGCACGAAACCCTAGGTCGAACCGGCACGAGTTCCTATCCCCGAGAACTCGCGCCCTTCACCTACTCCTTTCAGGAGACGGTTGCCACCCAGTCCTTCGGATGGACTTTTGCTTAGCCTCCGATTACTCCGGATCTCGAGACGTCCGAACCCCGACCCGTCTCTACTCCTGTCCTTAGTCATCGCTCAGCTAAGTTGCTCAGTCCCTTGGACCAAGACTTCATTACCTAGCAATCCTTCGCTAGGTGCCTAGCAGTCCTTCGCCAGGTCTTCATTCCCTAGCAGCCCTTCGGTAGGTGCCTAGCAGCCCTTCGCTAGGTCTTCTATGCCTAGCATCCCTTCGCTAGGTGCCTAGCAGCCTTTCGCTAGGTCTTCTATGCCTAGCATCCCTTCGCTAGGTGCCTAGCAGCCCTTCGCTAGGTCTTAGGGTTTCGATACCTAGTAGCCCTTCGCTAGGTGCCTAGCAGCCCTTCGCTAGGTCTTAGGGTTATGATACCTAGCAGCCCTTTGCTAGGTGTCTAGTAGCCCTTCGCTAGGTCTTAGGATTACGATACCTAGCAGCCCTTCGCTAGGTGCCTAACAGCCCTTCGTTAGGTCTTAGGGTTTCAATACCTAGGTTAACTAGGACATTTCTTCAACTTGGGTTACTTCTCCTTTGCTCCCCTTTGTCTGTTCAATATATTACTGACTTAAGTGTATTGTCAAACATTAAAACACTTAAAGAAGAACATCATTGATGCAACTTGCACCAACAGCTAGTTCGAGTGGAGTTTGCTTAAAGCTTAATTTTCTGAATTTTGTAGCTAGCATTTGTGTTGAGTGTGTTTGTTCCCGAAAATTGCTATCACTGCCTTATTCCTTTGTTTAGAATTTGTTTGCATGTGAAATCAAGATTGGTCTTCCGAAATTGTTTAAGTGCCTTGATGGAGTTGTTCATTGGTTAAGTTCATCAATCGCCATATTTCGTTTAGCTCATTTAGTTGAGTTCTTGCTTTTCATTGCTTTTCCCATTTTTATTTGAAACCAAATCACATTCGAAACCCAAATTCACAAACGACACATAAACACGAGCTCGAATCAAACAACATCAACTAGTCCCAAGGAAAAATACGACCTGTGGCCCCTTTACTACGTTTTCATATTTTGATTGCAAAAAGGGTTTCCAGCATTTTATAAATATTCTAAATTCTGATGAACCCACACATTCGTGACAACTTAACCTAGTATTCCGGGTATCATCAAAATTTTTGGCGCCGTTGCCGGGGAAGCAACTAGTTGATTTGTTTGATTTTTGCTTGTGTGCTTATGGGCATATCATTTGATTCTATTTTCTTGTACTTTATCTTTTGTATACGGGTACTGCCATTTTTCTTGTTTGTTTTATGACAGGGTTGTAAGATCAAAATGTTTTCACCAGAGGACTATACAGAGCTTAAAGATGCACTGGTGGGGTTAAAAAATGTGTTTAAGCACTGGAATTCCCAACTAAAACTTAACAGTGATTCATCTACTTACCAGCAGCCATGTCAACAATTTCAGCAGCCTGATTCAAACTTTCAGCAGAACCAACCTTTCACTCAGCCACCATAGCAATTTCAACCATAATTCCAGAATTTTCAACAGCCCTATTCGAATTTTTAGCCGGATCATCAGTTTTTTCAGCCTAATTGTCAGCCAAGTCAGCCTTTCCAAAATTTTCAGCCAAATCAACCAAATTTCCAGCAAACTCAGATTGGGCAGCCACAATTCCAGAGTTTTCAGCCCCAATTTCAGCAATTCCAACCTCAATTCCAGCCATATCAACAAGGGCAGCAAGGTTGTCAATCGTTTCAAACATTTCCACCTCAAAACCAACCATTTTTCCAGCCCTCACAACCCTTTAATCAGAATTTCCAGCAACAAAACCAGAATTTCCAGCCCACGCAACTTCAGTTTTCACCACCACAATTTCAACCTCAGATCCAAGATTTCCAGGGCTACAATTCTCAGCAATTTCCACCATCATTCCAGCCAAATTTTCAGCAGTTTAATCATCCTATTCAACTATTTGATCAGCCCCCACAGTCTCCATTTCAGAATGCACAGTCTACTCTTGGTCTTCAGCAGCCTTATGTTATATTTCAAGACCAACAAGAGTCCATACTAACCAAGGAGGCTTTGAGAATCCTGATTGGAGTGAGGCTCAACAACAAAGGCTAGAAGAGATGTTTCAACAAGTCCTACAACAACAGCAAAGTTTTCAAGAACAACAACAGCAAATTTTTCAAGAACAACAACAAAGGCTTCAAAACATGCAAGATCAATTGAAACAAAGTCAAGCCCAAGAATCAGGACAATTATCTTCTCATGCTACTCTTAATTCTGAGGGCCCCAGAGTTAATTTTTTTATCAGTTCAAGGTGACCCTAGTGCATGGCCAAGTCCTTCTTCAAGTGATCTTGCAAATTTGGTGGAAGAAGAAGAAGAAATCATTAAAATCAGGGCACCTACAGCATGCATTCCTCCGGAGATTCCTACTCAAAATCCATTTCCAAACTTTTCAGCTCAAGAAGAAGATTCTGAAGCTCCACAGGACCATTCTCATCTTTTATTTTGTGATGATAGTATTATTGATGGTCCTAATTTTTCTGATATTGTTGTTGCAGATATTACAGGAGAAGCATGCATAGGAGATGATTCCATAGGTGTAGGGGATTGCACTAAGCCCCAGGGACCACCATAAGATTTAAAGGATGAACCAGAAAGTGTAGGGACTTGCATGGTGGAAGCAAGAACCCAAGGATCACCTGTTTTAGTTGAGTGTACACCAGAACTAGAGTCTGAAGTGGAACATGTACTTGACCAGGAGGAGAACACGGATACATCTACTCTTGTAGAACCTCCAGGTATTTTTCAGCACGATCAGGTAAATACTCCTCCTAATTTTTCTGAAAATTGCATAGAGGTACCTCAAACTGATTTTATTATTTGTGATGCACTTATTGATACATCTTTTGTAGAATTTAATTGTGAAAAATCCCTAGAGGTGCCTAGTGTTAAATTTGTTGAAAATGAAGCATGTTGTGTTACATCAGATGCAAATGCTGAGTGTGAAAATTTTTTAGAAGTGCTTAGTATTGTTGATTGTTGTGATGAGTCTTATGATATATCTTATGCTGGAAATAATTGTGAAAAATTCAGTGAGGCACCTAAAGTTGACTTCATGGGTTGTAACACATTGCTTGATACATCCTTGATGGAAAACAATTGTGATATTTCTATTGAAGTGCCAAAAATAGAATTCATGGTTTGTGATAAATTTCAGGATGCATTTTTTGTAGAAAATAATTGTGAAAAATTCATTGAGGCACCAAAAATTGATTTAATTGGATGTGATGCAGTTTTGGATATATTTCATGCAGAGACTGATATTATTTTATTTCTGTCTTGCCCTGCACGCTTGAGAGAGGTATTACATTGTTTTGCAGAGTCTAGAAGACTTCTGGAGTGGGTGCTCCATCTGAACAGACTCCAACCTCCTGGAAGAACTTTCAAAAGGCATCAAGAGGGAGGAGACGATCTTACTTTAATTCATAGCACTCCATTCCTTCAGTGGATCTTGAACCTAAATCGCCTGCGGCCACCTGAGCAATTTTTTGTGAAGTCTAAGTGTGGGGGAGTCCTAACTCTCTCAGCCACCCATGTTCCTCCACTACCACGATGGAGGCTACTTCTTGATAGACTCCGTCCACTAGAAATAAAGGGGAGTTTGTTCTTTCTTGCATTTTCCTTTATTGCATTTTTCACTTTTAAATTGAGTCCTTGCTAATAAATGCATGAGTAGAGTAGAATGACTAGGAGTCATTGTAGATACCATTTTAGTTTTCTTGGAAATTTGTTTCTTGCATGATTAGAAATAAATGTATCCCTTTAGGTTATCTCCATAGCATTTTAGAGTCTTTTGAAAATAAATTAAATTTGGTTGTCAAAACTTAGGGTTTGAGCTAATGAATGAAATCTTGGATGTTTGAGTACTACTTGGTTTTAGATTCTTAATTGAGGACTTGAGATGAATTATTTTTGCCTAGTGAGAATTAGCCTTATATTTGTGACACACATATGTTATTGTACTCTAAAACTTGTTTAGGTTCTTTCAAAACCAAATTTCAATGATTGGATCACATCTATAGAGGCTAATCACTTTGTTTACCTTTCCATATCAATTTTTAGCACTAATCACGTTTATTCTATTTTTCTTTATTTATCTCCTACTCTTACCCTTACTTTTCTATGGACTTGTTGTTTAAGAATGTTTTCTTGATGCTACTTTGCCCGAGACGGACAAAGATTTAAGTGTGGGGGAGTGATTAGTGATTTGGAATCAAGAACAAGTCAAAGAGGGATACACTTCATGTCGAAAAATTTTTTGCCCAATTGAGTGGAGCTTGGTACCAAGAACAAGTGGGAATTCAGTTGTGAATTGGAGGAGAAGTGTTTCTCTCATTGCAACCATCATTGAATCCGGTTGAAGGAAGATTTCTGTGGACTTAAAAGAAAAAAAAATGAAAAAGAAATCCATGTGCCAAATGGAGTTGCAAGAAATTGAGAAAAGTCAAAGAGGAAACCAATTGAAGCATTTATAATTTTGACCATAATGTGAAGACCCAAACCGTTTGTACCAAAGTGAATTCAACTAGAGAAGGAAAAAAAAATCTGCAAAGAAAAAAAAATGGCACACAATAGCAAAATTCAGTGCAAAAGGAAAAAAATTGCTATGGAGCTTGACTCGACCACTTTGCTAAGGAAGAATTGCAGCTGTGTTAATCTGAAATCAATGCAGAATTCGGTGCCAAGTTGAAATTAGTTGAAGAAATGAAGTGTTCTAAACTGAATTTCTATGAAGCAGTTCTAAGGAAATTTGTGCCATTTCAAAACTGAAGAAAAAAAAATTTGTGCCAAAAACACAAAGAAAATTTTTTTCCGAGAGGCATGTTTTGATCATGAAGTGTTCTAAACTGCAGCTGAACAAAATCAAGATGTTTTTGAAATGCAGCTATGCGAAATCAGGAAGTCTGAGTTGAGGTTGAGTGAAGACTGATCAAAAGCTGAGAGAGAAAAAAAAGAAAATCTGAAACTGCCAAAATCTGAAATGCATTGTATCAACTTGGAAACGGATTCATTGAAGCTGAATTGAATTTGAGCAGAAGCAGGAAAATTGCAGCAGAAATCTGAAACAATTGCAGCAGGTTCAGTAATGCAGGGCTGATCATAGAATCTGCCGAGTGCTGAATCTTAGAGCTGATGAATGATACAAGCCAAATTCAAATGAAGCTGAGAAGAAGCTGTGAAATTTGGAGCTGGAAATTCTGAACTGCAATGCATTTGTTGCTGCCTAGTGCGAAATCTGAAAGCTAAATCTGAATTCTGAATTGAATGCTGAAAATCTGTGTAGAAGCCTTTGCCAAAGTGGGAACAGGTGGAGATAAATCTGGGCCAAATTTCTAATGGTAAATTGATGAAGTGCAGAATTCCGGAAGAAGTCAAGTAAATGAATTGAAGACCCAAGCAATTTTGTGTCAAGAGGAATCCGGCTGACTGCAATCATCAAAATTCTGAGCTAAGGCAGGAAATCCAACTTACTGATCAAAAGTTTGAATGGAAGCTGAATTGAATTCTGGATTGAAGCAGGAAATGCAGGAAACCATTTAAAAGGAAAGAGAGGGAGATAAAGTGGCACACAAATGAAGACTTGGCACTATAAAATCATTGAAGTTTCTCTCATCCGAATCAAAAGCTTTGCTCTACTACAAGTCTGACCTTGCTAGAGGATAAAAGAAAAAAAAATCAGAAAAGAGAAGAAAGAAACAAAGTTGGCACGCAAGGTGGAAGTTGGCACATTGAGACCAATAGGGTTTTATTCATCCCAATCAAAGGCATTGTTCAAGATTTACTCCACCACACTTTTGATTTCACTAGAGGACTGATAAGAGGGGCAAAGCACATTGGAAACATACTTGAGCACTCAAGTCTTCTACTCCATCAATTTTCCATTTTCTTGGTTTTTACTCCATTTCTTGCCATTTTCTATGTTTTCACTTGTTTTTGTAGATGTTGATCCTGATCATGAATAATGGTGGAGATTAGATAACAAGCAAGCCTATGGTAGTGCAAGAAGCATGTGTGTTTGAGTGAGCTCTACTTCCATCATCAACTTAGAACTTAAGGAGAGAGCCACCAAAATTTTCCTTGAAAGGCTAGTGAGTTAAATTCATCTCAATGACTCATGAAGGATGAAAAGGCTAAGTTGTTGATTTAAGAACAAGATACTAATCCATAGAGCTTAGATTTTTGAGAATTGACAACCTTAGGTAATTTCTTTTCATTTGCTTCTAATTATGCTTAAGAAAATCTAGGGGATACATACTTAGTAGTTTCGCGAGATGCTCAAGCTTAAGTGTGGGGAAGTTGATAAGTACCATTTTGTTGATTATTTTAATTGCTAAAATCCATATTTGACCCATGTTTTACTTGCTTAATTGTGAATTTACCCTAGGTTTAGGACATCCTCTTATTTTGGACTTAATTGTAAATTTGCACATATTTGGATTATTTGGCTACTAAATTTTTGATCTATTTTTGTAGGCATGAAAGGATCCTGGACCTAGGCATACTGGGTCAAACTTGAGTCGGAAGTGGACCCGGATCGAGTTATCAAGCTTCGGATCAATCCGGGCCGTCCGATTCAAAAGCAGCTAGATCTGAGCCATCTGGGGCCATCTGAAGCAATCCGAGCTAGGGTTAGGGTTGATCAAGCACTCTGATCAAGATCTGAAGGTTTCATCCCAATCAGAGCTCATTCAACCGTTGGATCAAGCTCGGAGGGCTCTAGATCGTCCATTCAAAGATTAGGTTGATCTGGACCATCCGTTGCAAATCTGGAGGATCCGAGCTACCACGAGGCAGATCCTGACCCCTGATCATCATCATCAAAGTTTGGATTAAATCAGAGCAAGATCAGGCGTTGGATTTTCTCAAATTAATATGGGCCGTCCATGTTTAAGTATTTAATCAAAACTCGCCACAGCTTCTCCCTGTCGCGTCTTCGCTGCACAGTGCCTTCTTCTTCGTGTTTTCAGCTTAGTTCTTCATTTTTCTTCATTTTTCTTCAATCCGAGGCGCGACCACCTCAATCTCGACCTTGGATCATCATCTGGATCACTGGAGGATAGTTTTGTTGGAGATTTCAGCTCCAATTCGCGCCGGACAGAGCTGTTTGAGGGGTTCGACAGCTCTGTGGTCCGATTGTTGATGCAGTCTGGCCCTGATTGTTGTTTTGGTGTTGACATCGATTTTAGTTTAGGTTGATCATGGATTATGATTAAGTCCTGATCGGGGATCAGACATGGTATGGAAAATCCTAGTCTGGAGGGCTAGGTGTTGGAAAGTCCTAATCGGGGATCAGGCATGGTATGGAAAATCCTAGTCTGGAGGACTAGGTGATGGAAAATCCTAACCTGGAGGGTTAGGTGTTGAAAATCCTAGTCTGGGAGGCTAGGTGTTGGAAAAGTCCTAATTCGGAAGGGTTGGGTGAAAAGTCCTAGCTTGGAGGGCTAGGTGAAAAGTCCTAACTTGGAGGGTTAGGTGCAAATTTCCATCCTGGAGAATTAGGTGAAAAAGTCTTGGCTTGGAGGGTCAGGTGCCTAGCTTGGAGGGCTAGGTTGGATGATGTTCTAACTCGGAAGGGTTGGGTGAAAAGTTCTAGCTTGGAGGGCTAGGTGAAAAGTCCTAGCTTGGAGGGCTAGGTGAAAAGACCTAACTTGGAGGGTTAGGTGCAAATTCCCAACTTGGAGAGTTAGATGGAAAATCCTTAGCTTGGAGGGCTAAGGTGGATGGAAACTTAGCTTGGAGGGCTGAGTTTGAGTCTCTGGATCGGTCTGGTGATCGATCAGGGATTCTGGCACGCTGCTCCTTCGTGGATCGGTCTGGTGACCGATCCAGCGATGACTGATCGGTCGGGCGACCGATCAGGGAGCACACAGTGAGGTTGGGAACCTACTGTGTTGCTCCTGATCGATCTGGTGACCGATCAGGGAGTATGCGTTTCACCCATTGACTGGCTCCTGATCGGTCTGGTGACCGATCAGGGAGCGAGCAGTGAGGTTGATTTCCCTTGCTGAACTGCTCCTGATCGGTCTGGTGACCGATCAAGATCACTGTGCAGATCGTTCCGGAGAACGATCAAGTGTCGCAGGTTCCTCTCTATGATCGATCAGGACGGATCCTGATCGGTCTGGAGCCAGTCTGATCGGTCTGGCGACCGATCAGGAGGCTGCCTGATCGGTCCGGAGACCGATCAGAAGGCTTAGCCTGCGAAACTCAGAAATCGCCCAATATAAGGATCGGTCCGGTGAACGATCCACGACCTGGGAACGGTCTGGTGATCGGTCCAGGAGAATCTCAAAGAAGTCACGATTTCTGATTGAGCGTTGGGGATCGATCAGGACGAAGCCTGATCGGTCTGGAGCCAGTCTGATCGGTCTGGTGACCGATCAGGAGGCGCTCTGATCGGTCGGGTGACCGATCACTTTAATTCAAATTGCATTGTCAGACGCTCTGATCGCGTCTGAACACAACCGATTCGCTGCCACTTTTCTCTGATATTTGATATGCTGTTTGATTTGCTACTCTAATACTCTGATTGAGTTTCAGGTGACAGGGGAGGATTCAAACACTCAAGGAGAAGTCAAAGAGAGCTTTCCTTGGAGCAGGTTTGTCCCTTTCTCCACACAGGTTGCAACGGCTGGATGCAGGACTGAAGCTGCTGACTGAGGCTTGGCTGAGGGAGCTCAGGAAGTTCAGTTAGGGTTCAGTGGAGCTGGCGCGTTGGCAGTGAGGCAGCTGTAGGCTGCTGGAGATGAGATCATCTGTCGCTTGGCGGAGAAACAAAAAGGAACGAGAGAAGTTGAGTTCAGTACTTCTTGAGTTTTTGTGCTTCTGTGTTCCTGCGTTACAAGCTTGCTGTTCTTGAGTTCTTCAATCATTCTGAGCAAGCTATTGAGAAGCAATCATCATACTCGAGCACTTGAAGGAGAAGACAAGAAGCTTGGAGTCCGACAGTGGGAAGACACGGAGAAGGGTTCTTGCGTGAGATCACCACTGGGTGGAGCTCAGGGAAGCTTGCTCTGTTTTTGTCCTTGCTAAGTGTTTGAGTAAGATCCTTCTTGTTGTTTCTTTGCGCTTAAACTATATCCTTATTTGAAACACACTGTGGAGAGGTTTCTCCACCGAGAAGGAGGTTGCTTCATATCCGGTGATTACCGGGGCTTGATCTGCCGACGATCAAGGGATCGCCCACCTTAAGGGCACGCCAAGGAGTAGGGGCAAGTTATCCCCGAACCTTGTAAAATCTCCTTATTAGCGATCTTGCTAATCTTGCTAGTTAGGTTGTGGTTTAAGTTTCTGCAAGTTTTATTTTCATACTTCCGCTGTGCTGTTAATAACTTCAAGTGCAGAAATTTGATAACTCTTCAAAGAAGAAGTGATTGGCTATATTCAACCCCCCTCTCTAGCCATCTCGTTCCCAACAAGTGGTATCAGAGCAAGGTGCTCTGTTTACAGCTTAACAACCGAGAGTTCTCAACAAGATGGCTTTGAGAGAAGGATTTTCCACCACCCGACCTCCATTCTTTGATGGCGCCGACTTCCAATATTGGAGATCAAAAATGGAATACTACTTGAAGATGGATATCCACACGTGGTTCGCAGTGAAGGAGGGATTCATTCCTCCAAAGGATGATGAAGGCAAAGAACTTGAGTCATGGAGATGGACTGCCGAACAAACAAGGAAGAGTGAAGCCGACGCGAAGGCGGTTGTCACTCTACAATGTGGCATGAACAAAGACCAACTCATCAAGGTTGGTCCTTTCACAAGTGCAAAAGACTTATGGAACAAACTCATAGAGCTCCATGAAGGCACCCGAGACTCTAGAATTGCCAAGAGGGACTTGTTCCTCAATCAACTCCAAAATCTCTCCATGAAGGAGAATGAGTCGGTAAGTGAGCTCCATAGCCGGTTCAAGGAAGTCCTTAATGGACTTCATTCAATTGATGAAAAGGTCGAGAATCGCGACCTTGTGAGGTATGTCTTGAAAGCATTTCCGAGGAATGTTTTTGTGGTCATCCATGGTGGATGCCTACAAAGTATCCAAGGATTTATCTATTGTGAAATTAGATGATTTATTTTGTGAGATGGAATTGCATGAAATGGCTAACAAAGGCC
>JAGFNQ010006168.1:42965-86739 GCA_024364735.1 Boesenbergia rotunda
CATGGAGGCAAGCTGGAGGCTTGTGTGCACATCCGAGGGACGGGAGTCGAAGACGAAGAGGGCGTGAAGGCAACAGATCGAGACTGCGGATTGAAGAGTCAACCAGGTCATGAGGATCCGAGTGTTTGTACTCAGGAACTAAGCCGGGAGGATTTAAGTGCGGAGAGAAATGTACTCGGGAAGAAAACCCTAGGCTTAGAAGGGGACCAGTCAACTGCTCCAGGAGCAGTCAGGTGGTAATGGCTGGGGATTCGAACGTTGGCTGTAACGGTCGAATCTGAGTGGGGCCAGTCGACTGTCCCAGGAGCAGTCAACTGGTAGCGGCTAGTTAGTACTCGAGCTCTATTTAAAGGAGCTTGTTTAAGGCTACTGTTCTTTGGCGAGATCTGCTTGGATAGAGTGGATTAGTAGCCTTCTTTGCTCAGGTAGTGTCCAAGAGTTGTGGAGAGGTTTCTCCACCCACAAGGAGCTACGCGATCTAGCTGGAGGTGCTCCAGGGAATCATCCACCGACGGATTAGCGATCGCCTACCTTACAGGCAGCTGTGGAGTAGGAGTTTTATCTCCGAACCACGTACATCGGGAAGAAATCGAAAATTGCTATTCACCCCCCTCTAGCAAGACATCAACGATCTAACAAGTGGTATCAGAGTCTGGTGCGCTCATCTACGGACTAACCGCCGAGGGAGCAAGAAAGCTAGAGGGAAAGATGATGGAAGACAAGCTAGGGGATGATATCAACACACCACCCTCCTATGACCATGAAGATTTTGAATATTGGAGAACAAGGATGAAGACTTGGTTTGGAATGGATTGGGAGTGTGTGATGTCAATAGAGGAGCCCTTCGAAGTTTCAAAGGATAAGCACGGAAAGAAGCTTCGTCCTAGATATTGGACTAAGGAACAACAAGAATAAGCTAGGGCAAATGAGAAGGTAATTGATATATTAACAAATATTTTGCCTAACAATGTTTTGAGTAGTGTAAGGGAATATAAAAGTGCCTATGAGTTGTGGAACACTCTAGGAATTTCATGATAGCCCTACATGAGCTCAAATAGTAGAAGAACCTAAGGAGACAAGTCAAATGGTTCAAGAAGACAAAGAAGGAGGAGAATTGCTCATCTCATCAAGGGAAGTGGAAGAAGAAAGTGAGAGGTCATCTACTTCATCTAGGGAAGAAGAAGAGGTCACCACCTCAAGGATTGAAGGGGAGGAGAGACTCACTTCCATACAAGAGCAAGAAAAGCTCCAACCTCCGCCAAAGCCAAATCAAAAGAGCACATCATATGCTTTGGATGCAACAAGAAGGGGCACTACAAGAACAAGTGTCCACTAGGTAAGAAGGTAATCTCTAAACACAAGTCCATTAATTTAAAATCTAATGTGGGTTGTAGGGAAAAGAAAGAAAAGAAGCACATTATGTGCTATACATGTGGGGAGCTAGGACATTATCACACTCAATGTCCAAGAAAAGGAGAGCTCAAGATAATGGAGCACTTAAGAAGATGAGAAAAAGAAGAGAAGAAAAGGAGCTCACATCAAGGGGGAGCTTCAAGGGTAAGGGAGGTAATCCCTAACTTTACTTATGCTACAAATACTTTTATGAATGCTAGAAATAGTGATGATTGCTTGCCCATGCGTACTTTTGGCTTTAAATATCATGATAGAAATAGAAATAATATTGCGTGCCAAAATATCAAAAATCCATGATTCATTATAAATCTAGGGTTTCTAGACCTAAGGATCAAGGCATCAACTCTAAGAAAGGGAGACACATGCCTAGGAAAATGGGAAGATCTAGGAATGATCAAAATAGCCTGGTGATACTAAGGTTAGAAACTTAGAAATGGAAAATCAAGTTTTGAGGGCAAAGTTTGAAAAATTAGAAAAGAACCTAGATAGACTCATTAGAGGATCCAAGGGGCTCGCTGTGATACCTAGTGATCAACATATTAGAAATGGTAGATCGGGCCTAGGATATCACCCTAGAAGATCAAACGATAGTAAAAAGCCATATTCTAGGATGTCTTATGATTATGGTAAAGGAAAGGTAAAAAATGGCAAGGAAAAGTCATTTAAATGAGAAAAGAGGGATTTGACCAAGAAAAAGGTATATAGATTAAGAGAGTCATAGTTGAAGGTCAAGAAGTACAGGAGGAACACCGGTGTGGGTTTGCATTTGTAAGTAAGTTACCTAAGGAGGTAACTAAGGCTAGGAGCTCAAGGGAGAGCTCTAGAGGTCAAAATGGGATCCATGGTCAATGGATCTCAGAAGGACTTCTTCAAGGAGATTAAATGGACTATGGAATATGCCAAAGGATTTGGAAGACTAAGGTGAGTCTTAATCCTAGGGAATTGGCCCATTAAAAGGAGATTTATGGGGGAAAAAAGATGAAAATGGGATTATATATGCTAAAAATTAGGGTTTAGTGTGTAAATACCATATAATTTAGTGCTAGAAATGAATTATGATCAGGTATGAGAAGATACATCAAGGAGAGGCCAAAATTATGATTTTTGGATAAACTTAAATGATACAATTTAGGAATGATTGAATTTCATGTCAATCTTGGGATCTGGAGTAGATTTGTTTGAAAACATATTTTTCCCAAATAGACATAGGCTCCACAAATCTCTCCACGAAATTTCAAATTTTTTGGAGATTTGTGGAATTAATTAGACATTTCTGAAAGTAGGCTAAAAACTAAAATTCAGGTACCAGTCGACTGGTCTAGGACTGGGAACATTCTGTTTGTTGTATCAATCGACTGCCCCAGAGGCAGTTGACTGATCTCACTCAGAAAACATTCTGTTTGTTTTATCAGTCGACTGCCCCAGGGGCAGTCGACTGGTCCATGAGTTTTATTAGGGATCTGACCGCACGGGGGTGGCCAAGACCTAGGGTTTTGCGTGCCACCCCCTGCGAACTTCTCCCCTCCTCCTCCTCCTCCTCCGGACGATGACATGCAGTAGATTTGACTTGATGAGCTTAGTGTTGAGAGTGCCTTGTTTGATGTTACATTTATCTCTCAAACTCTCATTTGGGAATTGTAAAACCTTAACTATTTTGGGGCCATAACCCATATGACTTTCTTTATGTTTTGTTTTTAAGTCATAAATGAGATATATTTGCTTATGCTTTCATGATACTTTATGTTATTCTTATGTCATGACTTGAATATTATTTGAAATTTATGGATTGCTATTAAATTATAAGATATGGCTTTAACTTACAATCTTTGTTTATGTTTTCATGATATGTTATGAAATCTTATGTCATGGTTTCATATTGTTTGTATTGCTTAAATTTCTTGGTTGATATTAAATGATAAGATCTTTCTAAATGAAGGCATAAGAGAGGTTTGTATATGTATGTCTGGTTAAGAATAAAAGAGGAGGAGGTTTTGTCATAGTAAAACTCTATAAAGAAAAAGGGGGAGTTGAGGGCAATTTCATGTGTAAAATAGTATTGGATGGTTTGGACAAACTCATGGAATCACGTAGAGTTTTAAAAGTTGATACAAAATGCCAAGTTTTGAGGAAATTAGAGTTTGTACCAACAGTCAAACACATTTGATATTTTTCATGAAACTATATTTTTCTAGGATAGAGTATATCCTAATAAATGTGTTTGCAAAATTTTAGATTTTTTCGGATTTTCTAGAATGTTCTAGAAGTTTCTGAATTTGGGCTGAGAATTCAGAATTGGCAGTATCAGTCGACTGCCCTGGGGGCAGTCGACTGATGTCTCGGGCAGATTGAGAATCAGTGATTTCTGAGGGGGTTTTCAGAAATATGTTGAGCTCTTTTTGGCACTAGGGTTAGGATTGTTTGGGGCAATCTTTTTGATGGTGTCAAAAGGGGAGAACTTGTGTGTTAAGTTAGGTTTAACTTGACGTGGGAAACTTGTGATGTTAAGTTGAGTTAAGTTGAGTAGAACTTAACTTGGTGTTATGATTGGTGTGTAAATGAGAATTGAAAATTGGGAGAGGGCATAGGTTAAGGGGGAGGTTGTCTCTTGTTTGCTATGCTTTGATTTTCAATTGCTATTGCTATTGTTGTTTGTGTTTACCTAACTTAAGCATATTGTCACACATCAAAAAGGGAGAGATTGTTGGGGCAATCGGCCCGGGTATGATCTGGAGGATCATTATTTGGATGTGTGTAGTCAATATGATTAAGTTAGGATTTGTTGTTGGATTAATATGTGTATGTGAGTGTGCAGGTGTGCAGGTACACATAGACTTGGTGGGATGTCTTCAGGTGAAGGGTGGCATGGAGGCAAGCTGGAGGCTTGTGTGCGCATCCGAGGGACCATTGGCAGAGACGATGAGCCGAGGGATGCGGATTTCGAGGCATGCGTGAAGGATGGCTTGGATGCAAGCTGGAGGCTTGTGTGCGCATCCGAGGGATGGGAGCCGAAGACGAAGAGGGTGTGAAGGCAACAAATCGAGACTGCGAATTGAAGAGTCGACCAGGTCGTGAGGGTCCGAGTGTGAGTGTTTGTACTCAGGAACTAAGTCTGGAGAGTTTGAGTGCGGAGAGAAATGTACTTGGGAAGGAAACCCTAGGCTTAAAAGGGGACCAGTCGAGCAGTCGACTGGTAATGGCTGGGGATTCGAACGTTGGCTGTAACGGTTGAATCTGAGTGGGACCAGTCGACTGCCCCAGGGGCAGTCGACTGGTAGCGGTCAGTTAGTACTCGAGCTCTATTTAAAGGAGCTCGTTTAAGGCTACTGTTCTTTGGCGAGATCTGCTTGGATAGAGTGGATTAGTAGCCTTCTTTGCTCAGGTAGTGTCCAAGAGTTGTGGAGAGGTTTCTCCACCCACAAGGAGCTACGCGATCTAGCCGGAGGTGCTCCGGGGAATCATCCACCAACGGATTAGGGATCGCCCACCTTACGGGCAGCCGTGGAGTAGGAGTTTTATCTCCGAACCACGTACATCGGGAAGAAATCGAAAATTGCTATTCACCCCCCCCCTCTAGCAAGGCATCAACGATCTAATAGTAGCTTGAGGATCTCGACCCCGCTTATGTCCAAGGCCGGGAGAGTTTGGGCCCTAAAAAGGATGCAAGCGATACGACCAAATCTCGACCCGCGGAGAGTGAGATAGATGTCGTAATCCAATGATCTCGACCCTATCTATGTCCGGGGCGGGGGGAGTTTGGGCCTTGAAAAGGACGTACGCGATTTGGCCAGAGTTCGACCCGCACAGGGTGAGATACACGTCACAGCTTGAGAATCTCGACCCTGCCTATGTCCGGGGTGGGAGGAGTTTGGGCTCTGAAAAGGACGTAAGCGATATGGCCAAAGCTCGCCCCACGGAGGGTGAGATAGACGTTGCAGCCCAAGGACCTCGACCCTACTTATATCCGGGGTCGAGGGAGTTTGGGCCCTGAAAACAACACAGGCGATACGTCTAGAGCTCGACTCACGAAGGGTGAGATAGACGCCGTAATCCGAGGATCTCAACCCAAACTATATCTGGGAACGAGGGAGATTGGACCTTGAAAAAGACACAGAAGATATGACCAGATCTCAACCCGCGAAGGGTGAGATAAACGCTGCAGCTCGAGAATCTTGACCCTGCCTATATCCCGGGGCCGGGGGAGTTTAGGTCCCGAAAAGAACGAAAGCGATATGGCTAGAGCTTGACCCGCGAAGGGTGAGATAGAAACCATAGCCCAAGGATCTAGACCCTGCCTATGTCTAAGGCCGGGGGAGTTTGGGCTCTGAAAAGGACACAGAAGATATGACCAAAGCTCGACCCGCGAAGGGTGAGATAGACGTCGCAACCCGAGGATCTCGACCCTGCCTATGTCTGAGGTCGGACGAGTTTGGGCCATGAAAAGGACAAGAACGATACAACCAGAGCTCAACTCGATGAGGGTGAGATAGATGCCGCAGCCCGAAGATCTTGATCCCGCCTATATCCAAGGCTGGGGGAGTTTGGGTCCTGAAAAGGACGCAGGCGATATGACCAAAGTTCAACTCGCGGAGAGTGAGATAGACGTTGCAGCACGAGAATCTCGATCCCTCTATGTCTGGGGCCGGCGGAGTTTAGGCCCTGAAAAGGACGCAGGCGACAC
Organism: Boesenbergia rotunda; assembly: GCA_024364735.1. Classification (NCBI taxonomy): domain Eukaryota; kingdom Viridiplantae; phylum Streptophyta; class Magnoliopsida; order Zingiberales; family Zingiberaceae; genus Boesenbergia; species Boesenbergia rotunda. The sequence goes on from JAGFNQ010006168.1 coordinate 49,057, forward strand.
GACCAAGGCTTGACTAGCGGAGGGTGAAATAGATATTGCAGCTCGAGGATCTCGACCTCGCCTATGTTTGAGGCTGGGGGAGTTTGGGCCCTAAAAAGGACACAGTGATGTGGCTAGAGCTCGACCCATGGAGGACGAGACAGACGTCGCGACCCAAGGATCTCGACCCCTCCTATGTCCGAGGCCGGGGGAGTTTGAGCCCTGAAAAGGACGTAGATGATACAGCCAGATCTCAACCCGCAGAGGGTGAGATAAACACCACAACCTGAGGACCTCGACCCCGCCTATGTCCGAGACTGGGGGTGTCGACTCAGCTTCTTATGACAGGCTAACATGACTTCATTTCATTAAGAAAGCAGTTTAGTAATTCTAAAGGAAAGGAAATTCAGAAATGACATGGGAGATCAGGAGCGGGACCATGAGAGGGTCATGATCAGCTAGGAGTTGTAAGGCTTCAGGTGATGCCCATTCCATAATCGGTCGAATCTCTTTCCTTTGTCATCCTCCAAGTAATAAGTGCTCGAGTGCAGCTTTTTGATGGCCCAAAAAGGTCCCTACCAACGGGGTTTCAGTTTGCCAAATTCTCTGGTCGGTTTGAGTTCCTTCCATACCAAGTCTCTTGTCTGGAAGGAACGAGGTATGACTCGTTGATTGTAGTTGAGACGCATTCGTTGTCGGTAGGCGATGAACTGGGCGACAACCTTCTCTCGTGCCGCCATCAAGAGGTCTAGGTTCACTAGACGTAGTTGGTCATTCTATTCTCCATAGGCGGCTCATCGTAGAGATTCGTCCCCGACCTCCACGAGGACCACGACTTCCCCTTCGTAGACCAGGTGGAGTGGGGTTGCTCTCCCGCAGGGTCGTTCGATAAGGCCATAGGGAAAGGGGTCATCTGTGTGCTCTCCTGCGAGGTCGTCCGATAAGCCCATAGGATACTCAAGAGATCCTCCACCCAATTGCCTTGGATATGGTCCAATTTAGCCTTGAGTCATCAGACGATTTCCCTATTCACCACCTCGACCTGCCCGTTGCTCTGGGGGTATGCGACAGAAGTGAAGGCTTGTTGTATGTCGAGCTCTTCACACCATTGTTTAAGGCCGCAACCTTGAAATTATCAGCCATTGTCGGATACGAGTCTGTAGGGAGCCCGAACCGACAGACAATGTTTTTCTGCAAGAACTTAATGACTTCACCTTCGATGATGCACACCAATGAGATAGCTTTTACCAATTTGGAAAAATAATCAATGACTACTAGTAGGAATTTCATCTTCTTTGGACCAAGAGGGAAAGACCCCACGATGTCCATACCCTACTGGTCAAATAAACATGCTATGGTGACCGTCTTCAGGAAAACTGCGACACGATGTGGCAAGTTTTGGTGCTTCTGGCAGGAGGCGCAAGAAGCTACCAGGTGGGTTGAGTCAGCTTGTAATGTGGGCCAGAAGTATCTGGCCAAGAGAACCTTACGAGCTAGAGTCCGGGCTTCCGCATGATTCCCACATATGCCCTCATGGATCTCCCGGAGTACATAATTAGTGTATGCCTGCCTGAGGCATTTGAGTATGAGCCGGGAGAAGGACCGTCGGTACAGTAGGTCTCTAATCAGATTGAATCGTGTCGCTATTCTTTTTAGCACCCGTTCCTATTCGTGGTCTATGGAAAGAGTGTTGTGTGTTAGATAGTCGATGAGGGGTGACCTCCAGTCAGGGGGGTCGTCTGGTCGAACTAGGTGCTAGACTTGGGAGACCAGCAGTGTACAGGTGATGCAATCTTAAATTTTCCACTGGGCTAGGTGTTAGGTCCGGTAGGAGAGCTAGAGGGGGGTGATTAGCTCCGATTTGCTTGTAGATGATTTGTCGCCGCGGAAGACTTCAAGCAATGCTAACACTAAAGATTTACTTGGTATCCACCTCCCTGAGGTGACTAATCCAAGGATCCACTCTCCTCACTCTCTCATACACTATGAAAGATCTCCTTCTTGAGGTGGAGAAACCTCTTACAAGCTTTCAAGAAGATACAACAAGAATCCAAACAAATACAAAATGAAATCTTACAAGATTTACAATGATAAGCTCTCTTTGCTTTCCTTGCTATCTTCAAGTTTGATATCGCCTCTAGAACTTTGGAAGTGCAGTAACACTAAGCCCCAAAGCTTCTGTTGAAATGGCGTGGAAGGAGGAGGAGAAGTGCCGAAGAGCCCGTGAAGAGATGCGCTTCAAACCTGCATGAAAACCCTATATACCCGACGCCAAGGGTTTCTGAATCGATTACACAATCGATTACCACGTCAGACTTAGTCGTTCAACGGCTAGTTTTTGAACCGTAATCGATTAGTCAATCGATTACGAGCATCTTGAATCGATTCAGGACCCCTCTATGCTATCGTGCAAAACTTCAGTAATCGATCACCCGATCGATTAAAGGACCCCTTAATCGATTGACCAATCGATTAAGGGAAGGCTGAATCGATTGACCAATCGATTCAGCCACCTTCTGTTCTCGCAACTCATTTCTCCTAATCGATCAGCCAATCGATTCACACCTTCCTTAATCGATCACCCGATCGATCAAGGAAGCTCCTGTTCGTGAGAAACCACACCCTAATCGATTACCCAATCGATTGAGTCCAACCTAACTTGGGTTCACAAGTCTAGTGTTCCCTACCAAGTGTCCGGTCAACCCCTTTGACCAACCTGGATTTCTTGTGCCTAGCTCTCAGCTTGAACTTAACCTGATTCCCAACCAGGTTTGCATAACCCTCGAGTTAGGTCTAGTCTCTCGATAGACTTCCACCTTGCCAACGTGCGATCTCCTCGGCCCACATGGACTTCACCTAGTCCCACTAGATGTGCCTAGTCCCCCTAGATCTTTTCCGATGTCAGCGTGCGATCTCCCCGATTCACCTGGACTTCACCTAGTCCCACTAGGTGTGCCTAGTCCCACTAGGTCTTTTCCCATGCTAGCGTGCAATCTCCCTGATCCACCTGGACTTCACCTAGTCCCACTAGGTGTGCCTAGTCCCCCTAAGTCTTTTCCGATGCCAGCATGCAATCTCCCCGATCCACCTGGACTTCACCTAGTCCCACTAGGTGCGCCTAGTCCAACTAGATCTTTTCCCATGCCAGCGTGCAATCTCCCTTATCCACCTGGACTTCACCTAGTCCCACTAGGTCTTTTCAGTCAAGTCTCCAGTCAACCTTGACCCACTTAACATCATACGATATTCAAACATCATATGACATTCAAACATCATTATCAAACATTGAAACATTCAACCTTAAGCTTACCAAGCTTATTAGACATAAGCTCACCCGAGCCTAGTCAAACTAGGTCAACCCTGACCTAACAAAGATTGCACCAACACTAGGGAGCTGGCTAACTTGGCCAACTCGTCCGCCCTTTGATTCTCAGTCCGAGGTATCTTTTGAAGGTTCACCTCCTAAAAGTGGAGTCAAAGTTTGCCAAAGGCCTCCGCGTAGTCACGCAACTTTTCGCTACGGACTTCAAAATTTCCAGATATCTGTTGAGCCACCAGTTGGGAATTGGAGTGCACTATGACTTGAGAGGCGCCGACTTTCTTAGCTACCTGGAGTCCTGTCAACAATGCCTCGTATTTAGCCTCGTTGTTTGAGGCTCGAAATTTAAGCTGGATGGTGAGGGCGAGTGTGTCTCCTTGGGGAGGTACTACCAGGATGCTTACCCCGCTCTCTTGCCGATTAGAGGATCCATCCATATATATCTTCCATATTCCTGCCGTCTGGGGCTCGGAGGTTTGGCTAAGAAGTCCACCAAGGCCTAAGCCTGAATGTCGGTCCTTGGCTAGTTCTAGATGTCATACTCACTCAGCTTAATAGTCTATTTGACCAATCTGCCAGAGGCCTCAGGGTTGGAGAGGACTCAACCCAAGCTGTTGTTGGTGAGAACTATGATCGAGTCTGCCAAGAAGTAGGCTCTCCATCGTCTGGTTGCCAAGGTAAGACAGAGAGCTAATCTCTCTTGGGCGGTGTTTCTTCTTTCCACGTCTTTGAAGACATGGCTAAGTAGACTGGGTGTTGTACAAAGTCCTTTTGTCTAAGTAGGACGACAGTGGCGGCAGAGTCAGAGGCCGACAGGTAGACCCACAATGTCTCGCCTTCAACTGGCACGAAGAGGAGGAGCAACTGGGTCAGGTATGCCTTCAACTCTATAAAGACCTGATCACACTTCTCGTCCCATTCAAATTTAGACGCTCTATGGAGGATCTTGAAGAAGGGACGACTCCGCGTGGCCAAATGGGATATGAAGCGGGATAATGCGGTGATCTGTCCTACCGGCCGCTATGTCTCCTGAAGGTTACGAGGGGAGGGCATGTCTAGTAGAGCCTGGATTTTCTTTGGATTGGGCTTAATACCGCATTTTGTGATGATGTAGCTCAGAAATTTATCACCTTTTACCCCAAACAAGCATTTGTGGGGATTCAACTTGAGACCATATCCCCTAAGGGTGATGCATGTCTCCTCTAGGTTAAAGATGAGGTGCCCGCCCTATGGGTCTTTATAAGTATGTCATCTGCGTAGACCCTACATTTCGCCTGATTTAGTCTTTGAAGACTCAGCCCATCAGTCGTTGATAAGGAACCCCTGCGTTTTTGAGGCGAAAAGGCATAACATTATAACAAAAAGTTCAATGTGGCGTAATAAAACTGACCTTCTCCTGATCATCCCGTGCTATGGGGATCTGGTGGTACCCCTGGTAGGCGTCCAGCATACAGATGAGTTCACTACAGGCGGTGGAGTCTACCAATTGATCAATGTAGGGTAAAAGGTAACAATCCTTGGGACAAGCCTTGTTCAGATCTCAAAAATCAATACAAACCCTCCACTTGCCTTCTAGCTTAGGGACCAAGAATACATTGGACTGCCAGGCAGGGAACTAAACTTCTCTGATGTACTCGGGTGCCAGTAGCTTGTCCATCTCAGCCTGAATTACTTGAGTTTTCTCGGGGGAGAACTTCTGCTTCTTTTGCCAGACGTTAGATGTCAGGTCAAGTGTTGAGTCGGTGCTCCATGATCGTAGGCGAGACTCCTGTGAGGTCTCTGGCTACCCAGGTGAACACGTCATAGTTGCGCTAGAGACTGCCTATCAGCTCCTACTTGAGGGGCGCCTCCAGGTCTGCGGTTATCCGGTCCTACCATCAGGGCGTTGAGGGTGAATATTCACCTCTTGGTATCCCTCCTCAGGTCTAGTCAGGGGAGATTTCTTTAAAACTTGCATGAAAGCATGGGGGATTCGGCGTGCCATTTTATTGTTAACCTAGATGATGTCCTCGTAATATTTTCGAGCCGTGAGTTAACTCCCCTTAACCTTATCGACCCTGGCTCCGGTGAGAATTTGAGCTTTTGGTGGAAGACTAAAGCAACAACATGAAAGGTACTTAGCGTTGGTCTACCTAAGATGATGTTGTAGGCTGATTCCGTATTCACCACTAGAAAAAGGGGGTGTCGAGTGCGTTGAGTAGGCTCCTCTCCAAGGGTCAAGGAGAGGTGGATTTGTCCCATGGGTTCCACTTTATGCCCCGTGAATCCGTAGAGAGGTGTGCTAATAGGAGCCATCACTGTTGGAGATCGTACGATCGGCAATAGGGGATGAATTGCCCGTGAAAAATAAAAGCAATCTTTTATTTTGCTAACAAAGATATATGTTAGTTAACAAGCAAAACAATAGCATAAAAATGAAATGACTAAACAAAAGAAAAGTGACTCAACCAATTACTTGGTTTGCAACCAAGAAGGTTGCTAATCCAAGGCAAATAAAAGGTCGTTCTTCAAATGTACTCCTTGGGGCGGAGATGCCTCTTATACACAAACTAGAACTCAGAAAGGCAAAGAAAACTAGAATAGAATTCGTGTACAGTTGAAAATTATGAAATGAACTAATTCAGGAGTTTATTTATAGCTCCTGTAAAACTTTATCGAAGTGTTGATGTGGTGCTTCTCAAGCGTCTGAGTCGTTTCGGGCGCCCAGGAACACGGGCACCCAAGTCAATGGGGCGCCCCCATTCATAGGGCCCGGGTTGACTGGTCAACAACCCATTGACCAGTCTTCTAGCATTGGGCTTCTGGGTGATCTAGACCTTCCAGAGTTGGTCTCACTTAAACCCTTCTCCAGTCTTCTCCTCCAGCGTGCTTCCTTCCATCTTCTCGTCCCTCGGACGTCACGCGCGTTCTTCCACTCCACCATAGTACTCTTCCGTAGACCTCTGCGTTCCTCGGATGCATCGAGCCCATCGACTCTCTTCCCGTACCATCCTTCTCGTTTGCTACGTCTTCCGCTCGGCTTCTTGTGCTCCTAAGTTCTTGCACACTTAGACACAGGGATCAAATGCTAACAAAACCTAACTTGACTCGGTTGACCACGTTAAAACTCATCCACGGTACTTACAATCTCTTCTTCCTCCGTCTAGATTTGGTCAAAGGCGGCCTTGAAGATAATATTTACTGAGTTACCCGTGTCAACGAACACTCGCTTGATGATGTAGTTGGCGATCAAGGCCTCGATGACCAAGGCATCCTTATGGGGGGGTCTCAACCGCATCCAAGTCAGTCGATCAGCCTGAAAGAGGGAAGAGGGTGGTTGGAGGAGCTTCCCCTTGAGCTGACCCCATAGCTTTCCAGGCAACGAGCGTGAGATCTTTGTGCCCTGGTAGAATCACTGTCTGTGGACCCCCCAAATATGACGTCGACCATTCCCAAGGGGACCGACTTCTGATTTCCTTTATCTCTTGGTTCGGGTTTCGGCGATGCTAGAGGTCGACGTCATAAGTCAGACCTCTGCTTTGGGGTGCGATCCCGACAGTCAACGCGGGACTGGGCTTCCTCCTTGTCCGAGCTTTGCTTCCGAGGGTAGGTCTCGGCAGAGCTGCGGACTACTGTCTTCTGAGTAGTCTTCCTCTTATCTGCCAATAGTCATAGCTCTCGGGCGTACTGGTGGCAGTCCCTAGTGGAGTGGGTGTTGGTTTGATGGAAGTTGCAGAAGGTTTCCACTGGAGAGTCCTTTCCGGTATCATGGCTTGGCGAGCTTACCATTTGGACAACTTGCTCCCTGGGTGTTGTAACATCCCAATGGTGAGGAGGAGGTGGGGTCTTCCTTTAGGAAGAGATGCTCATCGGAGTAGGGGCCGGTCCCTCTTCCTCTTGGTATTCTAGGCTTCTTCCACCTGGACATATCTGAGAGCCCTGGCTTGTAGCCCGTTAAAGTCAGGGGGGGTGGTTTCTTGACTAGGGATCAGAAGAAGTCTTCATCCACCAGTCCTTCTGAGAAAGCGCTAACCAGAACCTCAGGTGCCACCGTAGGGATGTCCATGGCTACCTGATTGAATCGATGTAAATATTCTTTTAACGACTCTTTGGGCTTTTGTTTGAGGGCAATTAGGGCAAATAAGTCATGAGGTGTCTTCCGATACCTTCAGCTAGGGGCGAAGTGCTGGAGGAAGGTCGTCTTAAAGTCTTCGAATGTTCTAATGGAGGCAGCCAAGAGACGGTTGAACCAACGCTATGCTGGCCCAGTCAGTGTGGTCACGAAAACCTTGCATTTGATCCCATCCGTATATGATGTAGCAGGGATGCATTTACGAATTTGCCAAGATAATCTTTTGAGTCAGTAGTGCCATTGTATTCTCCTACTACCACCGTTCTGAAGTGTCGTGGCAGAGCGTCTTGCAACACGTTGGGTGAAAATGGAGTACCTTGGTTGTCTGGGGATTTGCTTCCAATGGCTGTGATTTTGGGAGGGCTCCGTCGAAGATTCTCTCCAGAGGATCCAGAGGATTCTCCCTCATGGGCGAAGCACCATGAGGGGCGAGGACGATCTCTTTAGGTACCTCGGTGGGAGGGACGGTTCGGGGAAGCACCGTCAGGTTCGTTTCCATTGATGAGGGCAGGGTCGTTGTTGAGGCGGGATGTGCCTGCCCTTGCAGGATGGTGTGCACCGCGAAAGCTACCAAACGATTGAATTCCTCCCTCATCATTATGATGAGATCTTGTCCTTCCTCCTCCCCATGTGGACAGCCGGTATTGTCTATTGGAGGTCTAGGGTTGCTCTCAGCTCAAAGTTTCCTACAAAAAAGGGTGGGAAGAGCAAGTCCTCATTTGGCAGTTGAAAAGATCCGCTGGGGAGGTGGCCTGAGAATATAAACACGAGTTAGGAGACGACTGGAGGAATTTCGACACAGTCACTCCGATGCTCAAGTTAGAGATGGAGGATGTAAGGAAATGGTGATATATCAGTAGAATGGTTGTTTGCTCATATCTGCTCTTAGCGAGGGAAGTACATTTTTATAGGGTTGCCGGAAAGCCACTTGCCTCATGATCCGCTAATCCTTGCGTACATTGCCGATAGGGATAAGATTTGGGGAGTGTTATGGCGAGTGTTGCGTAGTGGAGCATGTCTTTGATCTGGTCAAGGCTCACGTTCTCGTAGTCGTTGACTATTAATGCGGGGCTAGAGCTCCTCTATTGATCCCGTCGTGGAGGGTCGTAACCAGGCGGTTAGTACGGGGGCTAGCCCGGGCTGCTGCTAGTGGGTCGGGAGCCCAAGGACCAACCTGAGTTGATATGAGTCGAGGTCGACCTGATCTCAAGGGGCCAGACCCGAGTGGGAGTCCTGTTGAGTTCTGGTCGCTATTCCAGACAAGATGTCAGCCGAGGTTTGAGGGGGGCTTGACCTCGACCTTAGACCTGATCCCCTGATCCCTGCTCGGGCTTTTCAACGGGGAGCTCGTCCTTAGCTCGTGGCCTAGTATGGACTTGAGTCATGGTCTTTCCTACATACGACACGATTTTCATACCAGGTGAGGTGACCTCCTGAATTTGCCGGCCTTATCTCGACCCAACATCAGCCCCCTTGAGGTCTAAGGGTTAGAACCTAACAAAATCAGTGTGCCCACCCTCCTTACGTGCTAGTCACAGCATCCGGGCTAGTAGCCACTGTGATTTATCGCCCTCCTCACGTGCTAGCCACAGCATCCGGATAGTAGCCTATATGATTTACCTACTCCGTATTAGTCCTGGGACGGGTTGGCAGGGGTTACTGGAGGCAAGTGAATCGCCTTTTGCCATCTATCAAGTACTTCCAAGTCCCCACAAGATGGACTGATAGCAAACGTACGCGATATTGTCACCTTGAAGTTTGTGAGTCAAAATCTAACGAAGCAGTATATCTGCCCTTCCCATACGCTAGCCACAACATCTAATCTAGTAGCTCTCGTGATTTATCTCCTCCATGTTGGTCCTAAGACGAGTTAATATGAGGCGTCCATTTACCAAATCTATCTAGTTCTCCCATCTAGTGATTAGTTTTCTCCTTGACATAACAACCGTGGACTCCTCTAGGTAAAAGATCATTCCAATTCAAAAGAAGAAGAAATCATGTCTCTAATTTACCACTTTGGCCAAAAGGTCGCCCTGTATTTTCATTGTTGTTGAATTAACTTCTTATCTTATTTTTAATTTTAAAAATATATTTATTCTAATATTATTATATCAACTACTAAAATGCAAAATGACAATTGCTCCTATATAAATTAAAATTATTAAATATGAAACACTCTTATATTAAAATATCTATTTAATTAATTAAATTTGTTTCAGAATTTTTATGATATAGAGAAATTTAAATAAAATAATAAGTTTGAACAAAACTATAGAAACTTTATTAAAGCTCTATAATAATATTGAATAATAATACTTTAAAAATGGAATGGGATATTATTTTAATATTTTTTAAATTGCGGTTCCTTGATGCACCTTAATTTATATATATATATATATATATATATATATATATATATATATATATATATATATATATAATTTATTTTTATCCCTGAATTAAATAGTTTCATCTATCTCAATATATATATATATATATATATATATAATTTATTTTTATCCCTGAATTAAATAGTTTCATCTATCTCAAAGAAATACACCCCATTGGATTAATGTGGTAGCCTTTGCCCATCCGCCACGTCATCCATGCTGGTATTACTGCTAGGCCCGTGACGTCAGAAAAAACTCCGTCAGTTTCCGTTTTTGTCATTGTTTAGTCGCAATTCCAAACCCTATCTTCGATCCCGATCTCAAATTATAAATACCTAAACCTTCGCCGCGGCCGTCTCCTTTGGCAACCGTGTGCTTTTCTCGGCGAGAGCAGCGTCGAAGAAGAAGGGGGCGAAGCACGATGCGGCGGAGAAGCATCGCGCGGCCGCCGGCGGGGTGCCTTAGATGCGCCGCCGACTCCTGAGGAGCCGGTTCGCTGCCGATAAGACCGTCAAGCATGTGGTGCTCGAGATGCAGCTCGATGGACAAATCTCGACGCTGAAAGAACCCCAGGTCCCCGATCCCACCGCGATCCTCTCCGACGAGATCCTCCTCCGCGTCCTCGCCGCGCTCCCTGACTCGGTTCGCCTGTCCGTCTCCCTCGTTTGCCGGCGATGGCTCCGCCTCACCGGCCGCCTCCGCCGCTCCCTCACCGTCCTCGACTGGTCCTTCCTCCACCGTCGCCGCCTTCCCCTTCGCTTTCCCGACCTCGACGACCTCGACCTAGTCCCCGCCTCCTTCGCGACCTCTTCGGATGCTGACGCCAGGGTCGTTCTCTCAAAGGGCGCCGTATCCTTCTCTGTCGACGCCGGCGCGGACCCTCCCGTGGGCGAATGCCACTTCCTCCAGCCGGATGTCATCGATCGCGGTCTCGTTGTTGTCGCCAGCGACTGCCCTGGTCTTCGGAAATTGTCTCTCGTCGCCCTCGCTTCGGAGGCTGGTGTCAGGGCGGTCGCCGAAGCGTGCGACATTCTGCAGGAACTGGAGCTCCATCGCTGCTCCGATCTCGCTCTCCGTCCCATCTCCGCTTTCAAGAACCTCCAGATACTGCGGATAGTGGGAGCCGTTGAGGGTTTCTACTCAGGTCCTGGTGTCACGGACATTGGACTCACGATGCTGGCCCATGGATGCAAGCGATTGGTGAAGCTGGAGCTTGCTGGTTGTGAGGGTAGCTACCACGGCATCTCTGCGGTTGGGCAGTGCTGTGAGATGCTTGAGGAATTGACGATATCAAGCCACCGGATGGATGCAGGATGGATAGCTGCATTGTCCTTCTGTGAAAACCTGAAGAAATTGAGATTGCAGAGCTGCAGGAGGATAGACGCTGACCCAGGGCCATTGGAACACTTAGGAAGGTGCCCCAGCATCCAGACACTTCAAATGGAGCAGTGCCAGCTACGTGATAAAAGAAGCTTGGAAGCACTGTTTAGGGTGTGTGAGGCAGTAAGAGATGTCATGTTTGAAAATTGTTGGGGACTGGATGATGACATGTTTAGTCTTTCCAGCATTTGCAGGTAACATAATGCCTCTCAAACTTTTTTGTTTTTCTGTCAATTTGAAGATTGAAATTGGATAGTAAAATCTTCTTTGTATGGTTTAACTCCATTCATCTGATTTTTCAATAGTACGGTGTGAAAGGTTGTTCCCAACTGAATCTTAGACGTATACTTTACCTTACTTGTCCACAAGCTTATATGAAAGAAATGATTGGTTTTATCTGTCACTATGTCTGATATCACTCAATTCATATACATAGCTAGGATGGCAATGATAAACAAACACTTTCATTTTATCTTAAGGAGATTTATGATTTCCTAATTTCCAATGGCTATTAGTTTTAGTCAGAGATTAGTTGTTTGGTGGTCTTTGATTGTGAGAACTGTTTTTTCTATATCAAAAAGTCATCTCACATGCTTCATTCTGATATATTATCCTGCAGCAATACAAAATGGGTCTTTAGCAGAATAGTTGAATTGGTTGTTCAGGTACTTTCAATTATATCTAGGTTCTTCTACTTTCATTAAATGTGAGTTTGTATCCTGAATTTTATTATTTATCTCATGCTAAGTCTTTAATCAATCAATATTGATGAATCTAATCCTTTACACTTTTGTAAACTCATCTAAGTAACCCGTATTTTCCCAACTCTCCCTTGCATCATTTAACAAAATAGGATTCTAAATATCCATTTCTTGCCTTTACCAATTAATAATCATCATCAAGCCCTGTAAGTCACATTTGTTTTTCTATTACATATCAACTAGTGTTTCTTTTTCTTTCTTTCTTTGTAAGACAGCAAAGGGGTTTCTATACTGAAGTTCATCTAGTACTAAGGTAAAAGAATAAACTCAAGCTTATCTTTATCTTAAATATAAATACTAAGTTCATCCATGTACTATCATAAAAGATAGGGAGTCAAGCTTGCCTTAAGTGTAAAGTTACAATTATTTTAAAAACATTTGTCATACCACATTATTTGTAACACTAGTAACTACACTGTCCCACATGTCATTTTTCATGTTGATATTCTTTTCCTCTCTAAAATTCACCTCAATGGTTGCATAGGGACTATCATACTTTTTTTTTGAAAAAAAAAAATCAATAGAAATCATAGCAATGTTATCTATAATTAGAAGAATATATGTATTTAACTAGGAAAACTCTAACAGAGGGATTCTTTTACTCTAGTTAACCATGTGATATTAAAAAACACCAACGACTTGAACCGACAATGAGCATAGCTAGTGTTTGTTGTTTTGGGCGAGTAAATATCTCATACATTTGTTGAGAGAAGAGAACAGTACCTGCAGAAAAGGGAATGAAGGAGAAATGGGATACATAGAAGACTACCATTATATATAGAGAGAGTGAAAGAGGCAACTCTAATATATAGACCAATCTAATAAAAATGAACTAATTATGAATCAATTTCATTTTAAGATTAATTATGATAAAAAATGACATGATATAGAATTAAACACATTATTTGTTGTAGTGTAGACCTGATTGATCATTGACATGGAGGATCACATAACTTCATAACCATCTTGGAAGTGTGCTTGCTGAATTCAGAATGTTCTTGAGGATTTCAGTGGAAATGATAATGGTTGTGATCGCTGCAGGTGTTAAGAGTGAAAGAGTGGTGGCTGGGAACTAGAGTTCGGTTTGACAAAATTAGGTAGGGGATGTGCTCGTGTGAGGACGCCAAGTATGAGAAGAAAGAAGGGACTGTGCAATGCAAGGGATACTAGTTGGGTAGGTGTGATATGTTATGAGGATAAAATGTATCCCAACTCCCATTACAGTGTAGTCGGCATGAATAATGCAATGGACATTACTTCTGCACTGTCTATCTTCAAACAAGTGTGCAAAACATTGTGCAAATCATGACCAGCCGTTTTGGTTCATGAAGATACTATGAATTCAGATACAATTCTAGTTTTTTCTGTAGCTATTTGTTATTTATTCGATCGAACTTTTGGTCATCTAGTTGCTTTTTATTGTTCTCTTCAGGTACGTGAGGTCTCTCTCCTTAGAAGGCTGCTCAGTCTTAACCACAAAAGGTTTTGAATCAGTAGTTTTATCATGGATCGATTTGAAGAGACTCGAAGTCATCTCATGCAATAATATAAAGGACGACGAAGTCTCTCCTACCCTAACAAATCTTTTCTCAACCCTCAAGGAGTTCAAGTGGCGACCAGACTCCAAATCCGTCCTTGCGATGGGCCTCTCAGGGACGGGCATGGGGAAAAAGGGAGGAAGATTCTTTAAGTAGATGTGAAGCTTAGTTATCAACAGAGCATTGCGATATCCTGCAGCTACCACAGCGGTGATAAAATTGGCCGCGACAGAATTACTAACAGAGCTTAGAGGAAAGCCATCACTAACTCATTAGCAAACAAAGGAACTTTCATACAATCATACTGAAGCATCCACTGGTTTATCTTGATAACTTAAAGTGATTCACTGCTGTTACTCTACTCAAAATGGGTATGTGGATGTCTACTGTGATTTTAATTCCTTTTACAGGTATCGAACTGCCTAAATTAATTTAAATTGTATTTTATTCTTTATGATGCTTTTATTTTGCTGCTCCAATTGAATGATAGCAAAAAGCAGATTATGGGGCAGGGTGATTGCAGCCGAGAATTCATATGATCCGGAGTTGCTTTCTAATTTTCTTCTTATGCCCTCAAATTATATGCAGCAGGTGCGTGAATTTTCATCCCAAACTCTTTTATCTGTAATGGCTAATGGCTAAGAAAGTTTTTTCCTCGAATTGATTTTAATTTTCCGTAGGATTTTTTGGTCATTATGCTCGCCGTCTCGTCACGTGACCGGTTTCTTCTTTTCGCTTTCATGCTGGCACATTGGCAGGCACCCCAACAAGCTCGTCACGTGCTTTACCCCATCCCTCATTATTACGTCAGTGGAAAAATCCAAACTATCCCCATTTTTTTTAAATTACTGATGACGAATTAATTGAGAAAATTAAGCACGTTTAATTGAGGAATTTATTAAACACTACTCATGATAGCACAGACTCAGCAGATTATTAGGAATTGATGATTAACATGTAAATATTATTATCATAAAATTTAAAAATTAAAATTTAATAAAGACATGTTATTAATCTTTCTCATATATTAATTATAATATTCGAATTAATAATTTCATAATTTATCTATTAATATTGGGACGTGCTAGGGAATCGCCTTTTACTAACACAGACTCAGCAGACGCCGCCGTCGTCGAACAGAATCTCCGGTTGTGCGGGGGAGGAAGCGTCAGGGTCGCTGAGCTGGGGGCGGGGGAGGAGGAAGAGATCCTTCTGGCGCCGCAGCTCCATGATCTTGCGGTGGGAGTTGGAGTGCTGCGCGAGGACGAAGGTAGGGCTCGCCGTAGGCCGGTACTCCGGCACGAGCCGCCCGGATTTGTACCTCACTCCGCACGCGTTGCACAGTGTCTTGGGCCCCAGCGGGCCCATCCTCCACTGCGGCGTCTTCTCCGACTGGCAGTGAGTGCACCGCCGCGGCGCCGCCCTTCTGCTCCCCTTCTTCCTCCGCCCAGATCCGTCCGAGGAAAACTCGTTGGAGGAAGAGGACGACGAAGACGGCGAGCTCAGCGCCAAGGAGGCCCAGGCGGTGGACCGAGGGTGCTAGCTCCGGGCCGCTGCGCATGACCGCGGCGGCGCGATGTCGGGGACATCGCAGAAAGAAGACTCCTCGATGAACCGAGACAACCACTCGAGCTCCGCTTCGTCCTCGCATTGCTGCATCAGTTCTCAAAAAAACACCTCCATTAACCACGAATTTCCGTGCAAAATCACAAACTCTATTCCTTTCCTCATCGGAAAATAAAGATCGAGCGAACTCTGCTGCTCCGCCTGGAAAGCAGTGGACAAGGAGCTGCTCCCTGCGGTTCCAGACTTCTCCGCCGCCGAGTAAAATTCACTGTTACAATCAACAGGCGCGGAGAAGAAACCCTCGCCGGAAAAGGAAGGAAATCGGTCGGCGTCAGCGTCAGTGGCGGTCTGAAAAGAGTCATTTTGATTCGGAGGTGGAAGAAGAGAGGCAGAGACAAAGTTGGCGGAGTAACAAGCCGCCGCCGGCATCTCCCTCTCCGGCGCCATGAATCGATTCAACCACAGGATTAACACAATTTGTGATGGAGAAAGGAAAGTGCGTGCGAGCGTCGATGAAGATCGAAGAGAATAATCAATAGGATCGGGATTAGGGGCATAAAGAGGGTAGAGCCGTTCCTGCACGGCCTTCGCCCATATCCGCCACGACCACCGCCTCCTGCAACGCTCCTCCTCTTCCTCCCTCTCCCTCTTTAAAGCGGGGTCGTGCTGTTGCTTTCGTCGCCCACAACGTTATCTGCTCTGCGACAGCGGAGAAAGGTTTCCACTTCTTTTTTAATATATAATTCTGGAGGTAAGGTTTGATATATATCAAAATACTTTTTTTTTAAAAAAATTAATAATCAAATATTTAATAAAGTTTCGTTTTAGTTACATTATATTAAGGAAAATGGCATAGTTTATAAATAATATGCTGGATACGAATTCTGCCGCGCTTTCCTATTTGTGCCGTACGTGGGTACCCCACCAGCCGGCTTCACGTGAGGTGGCGGTTCTCTCACGTTCCGCACATGGCCCCCGCGGACACCGGCACGTGATTTCGAAGGGTAACCGGCTTAATTAAGTGATTAAGCATTTCTTTTTCATTAACTAAAAAAAATGCACTTCGGTTCGTGCCGTGCGTCGGCGGGGGGAAGCGGCGCGAGTTCCTCGCGGCGGCGCCGCCGCACGTGCCTGTTCCTTTCCCTGCCGCTGCCGACGCCTCCCGCACGTGGAGCTCCTGCGGCCGAAATGCTGCATGTGGAAAGCACGTGATACCCGAAAGAAAGATGCTTAGTTTTTATCCAAAATATAAGAGACATTTTCCATGAAATATCTTTCCCAAGATTTCCCAACACTGCAGAGAAATGGGCAATCTTATGAAATAACTCCAAATCAAATGTTAATAGTTTATTCTACATTTCAGATATAATCGACACCATTTAGGCACAGAGTTTCAACTTTCAAATACTTGAGTTATAACTACTCTCAAAGAATTGACAATAAGACAGTTGCTACATTAGTAGTATATATTATGAGTATTTCATGAACATAAGCTGTCTTTTATAGTCTGCAAATGAAACTACTTTTAAGGTAGTGTATTAACAAAGAGGCGAAGCTAATTAACTGGAACCCTGCTTGACTAGTGAGATCAAGTGCGAGCCTTTGGGAACGGATTTGCATGGAAAGCAGATTGTCTCTTTGAGCCGCTAAGCAAATCTAGTGAAGACGATAAAGATGCTGTTTCTCCCCCGTTGTCGCCTATACTCAGTTTTGACATGCCTACGAGCTCTTCCACGTTTATGGGTGCCTTTGAATGCACTGCCGTTGGCTTTATAATTTCATGTGCTTGATCTGGTGTCTCTGATGTACCTCCGGACCAGTAAGGGGATGCAAATTGAAGGAATGGGGGATAATATGTTGGGAGTATCATGGTGTAAGTGCACTGGGGAGCTTCTGGAATTGGGACGCCTGTTTCTCCCAACATCGAGTCATTAGAATCCATCGATTCGCATTCCTCATTCAGAGTTGGAGGTATTGGAGGTGGCTTGTTGCTTTGTAACTCCGATTCTTGGAGGCTCATTGGAAACAGTTGTGGTTCAAGGGGCTGACAAAATAAAAGGAAATCAATCACACAGCCTCAAAAGATTCAAAGGTAATCTACAATGAACTGAGATAGTTTCTTTCTTCCAACTTCTATCTGCACAATTTCTACACTGTATAATATCATTTCTACATGCTTTAAAAAGTGATGTTTCACGGATCAATTTTAAAAAACACGCCCCAATCTATTTCATTTGCATCCATCAAAAGGTAGGAAAGAAAAAACATGGAGGTATTATGCAGGTCTCAAAAAAGGTACAACACAATTGTTCTGCAAGGCGCCTCAGGCAATACAATGTAAGTAGGCACTAAAGTATTTCTGTGTCAAAGAGAGAGAGAGAAAGGGAGTAACCTCATCAGGTACCATATCGAAAAGGCTTGATCTTCTTTTTCTTCTCGTCATGTTGGATTTGCGAATAAAATATTTTTGAGCATGGCTAGCTACTTGAGTGGGTGTTCTTGACATCACAAAATTGCGAGATATGCCTCGCCAATCACCTTTGCCAAGCTTTTGCAAGCCAAGTAAGAACATTCTATGCTCTTCTTCTGTCCAAGGAGTACCTATCCATGCCATACACAGAAGTTCATACATCAAATATCCATTGCTCATAAAGAAACAGCAAATTTGATATTTGAAAATGGAAAACAAGAAATTTAAATAATACTCTAGAGGCCAGTGATTCAGATAAGAATGATCTCTCCTACCCCAAAGTTATGCTGGACAAAATTAACCAAATTGTGGATAGATCTCTATTAATTTACCAATTTCACTCAATTTAGCATCTTCTTTACCACAGGCAAGCTGTGGAGATCTTCTACCCCAGGGAGCAAAAGAGCAGGACAACCTAGTGCAATGCAAAATGTGCAATGCCTTGTTCTTCAACTCAAACCAGAAATTGAACAAGCTATTTCATTCTTGGCCTTTATGAATGTGGCTAATTGCTCTCACTTGCAGAGGAGAACATCTATGTGGGTCAATCTTCCTCAGACCCACCTTGGCGTAAGCTTTGTGCAATGATTGTAAACAAGATCTTATCCAAACTACTATGTTTCTTCTACTGATTCCAATGTGTAAAAGAAAGGTCATTTCATGCAAGCCAGGAAAAGATGAATTCTTTTTCTCGCGCTCTCTATAGATGATTCCAGAACAAGTCTATGGCATAAAGCAGGACAGATGCATACACTTCAAATCATCATTCGCCGCCGGTACGAATCGGGTCTGGACAGGAGAAGCAATCATTTTGCCTAAAATACACTTACCCTTCTTCCGGTCGCGGCAGCTGGAGGACGAACCCTTCACGAAATCCTCCGAGGCGTACCCATCCCCCGCGGATCCGCCTCCTGGTTCCGGGCCGTCGGCCGGCGACGCGCCTCCGCTGGATCCGGCGAGGAGGGAGAGGTTCCCCATACTGGCGCTCTTCCGCACGGATCCGTCGAGCCGCACGCCGAAAAGCTTGACTCCGCGGTTGGGGCACGTCCGCGAATTGTGCCCGTCGTGGTTGCAGTGGGAACACCGCCGCGTCATTTCCACGCCCCTACCGTCTCCTAAGCCTCACCCGCCCTGCGCAGACCCCCGGATCGCCGCCGGCGAAGAGGAGAGTGGTGCTAGGGTATTGAAGCGGGAAGAGGGGATCGGACACGGAGAGAGAGCGCGAGGAGAGGCCGCATAGAAGAAGAGAGAGGAAATGGGGGACAAGAAGATTTGGAAATAGGATAAAGAGTGGAAATCATGTCGCACTCTTGACCTAAAACCCGTCATTTTTCACAGGGAATGTGGCGAGAATGGAAAGCGAAGCTGCCTTGCATTTTCTGGACGGGGCCCGCGCGTTGTGTCGGGTATGCTAAGGGGTAGATTGAGACGAGGAATAAGGCATTAATTGGTCATATATAAAGACACGAAAGAACGCGGGTGAGAACACGTGGCGGACAACAAGTGGACTCGCAGTGAGGCGGTTCCTCACTGGCGACAGAAGTAGAGATAAAAAAGAAGATACAATTGTTATTATTATTATTATTTTATAAAAATGTAAAATTAGAGGCGTAATTTTTTTAATTAGATATAAATTTGAAGTAATTTTTAAAATATTCGTCACGAAAATTCAAACTCTTGACTGTTTTTTTTAATTATTCTTTTTGATAAGAAGTGTAAACTTGGCTAGACTAGGATGATTTCAAATAATTTGGATTGTTATGGACATGTCATGATAACAGTTTGGTTCAATTATAGCTGATCAAGAGATGGGTTGACAAGTCAAAGTCAAATTATCTTGTGTTGGATTGTACTTTGGTTGGTTGTTTCCTATCGGATCAAGTCCTACTGAGTCGACTTCTGCTGAATCGACTTCTAACGGATCGTCTATATGGTCGGCTTTTCGGTTCAAGTCAATCCTATGAAAAACGAGATAGAAAAAGATTGAATATAACATAGATCAGAGTTGTTTCGTTGGATAATCTTTTCGGATATAAAAGGGAATACTTTGAATTAAAATTATAAATTAAATTAGATTTATTTGTTGTGTGATTTGAATTGATAATTTTAGGTTGCTAAATAGAAAAAGAGTGGTTTGGGATGACTAAGTTGGTTGAAAGATTAGGTTGTCTTGTATGCCCGACTTCAAACTCCGAATTCCAAGTCCAGACTCCCAACTCTCATGCCTGAGTGTAGACTCAAACTCTTAACTATCGAGTCCGAGTGTAGTCTCCCAACTGTCGGATTCGAGTCCAGAGTCTGAGTGCAGACTCTCAATTGTCGAGTCCGAGTATAGTCTCTCGATTCCTGAGTTCGAGTGCAAACTCCCAATTCTGAGTGAAAGAAAGAGTTGTTGAGGTGTGCATAATGCAGTTTCCTTAAAATAGATTTGTCTCACTTCCGATTGTACTTTGAGATTACGTGGATCATCTCTTTCCCATGATACAAGTGCACTAAAAAAATCACCTAATAGTGACGGACATAATAATGGAAACAAAAACACCATCGCTAACTAATGATGGAATTTAGTTTTCCCATCACTATTTAGTGACAAAATATATTCTTTCGCTAAGTCCTCCTGTATTTAGCTGACAGGAAGCCCTAACCCTAAATTCCATCATTTTGCGATGGATCAGCGATGGAACTTAGGGTTTTCTGTCGTAATAAAAATGAATGATAGATTATTTAATTCGTCGCTAATAATGATAGATTAAATAATCCGTCACTAAATTTGGGATATTAGGGCTCTCATGCCTGATCTCCCCATTTTGCATGTGCTACTCCTTGCTCTGGCAATCTGTACTTTTCCAGCGATCTCTCCTCCTTCCTCCAACTTCTCGTCCTTCGACGTTCAGGTACTACTCTTCTCCCTCTCCTACTCTAGTGCTGAGAAGTGGTGCGATCGACATTGCTCGATCGTGGACGGGCCACAGCCGACACTGTACAAGCCCAGTGGTCATCCGGCATTGCCCAGGCACGATCGACACTGGCCGACTATGCCTGACAATGCTCAGTCATGACCGACAGTGCTGGAAAATTATTTGGGAAGTGTTTTGTTGCGCATGGTAGTGCTCTGTCACGCACGGTAGTGCTTAGCTGCTGTCGTAGCAGATGCTAAAAATTATGGCTAGTTTCATCAATTTATTCATCTAGATTTTAATAAAATAACAAATGTTGAAAATTATAGAGAAACATCAAAACAAGCTTGTAACTACATTGATCTCCTTTATGTAGTTTGTTTGCCTTGATTCATGGCTTAAGTATCTATATTAAGATATAGTAGTTGTCATTATAGGTTGAACTTGGGATGACATTCTATTTGCATAGTTCGATGACTTGATAGATAACTTCGATAATCTCCTTGAGCTCATTATGATTGTATATGTTCGACTTGCCTTGATCATTTTACAATATACTATGATTCATGTAAATAGGATACTTAGTTGAAAGAGCATGCTTAGTTTTATGAGACCTAAATGATTTAAAAATAATCATGCTTAGTTTCACATGATTAACCGTGTTGACAATTTTATACTCATTAGGATAAAATATATATGAACAAAGCTTGAATGTACAATAGGTTAGACAATGAATTTATCAACTAAGATTTTTTTGTTGGGGTTAAAAGAGTTTTTGAACTTTGCAAAGTCTCATCCAGAATATTTAATGGTGCCGAATTAAAATATCCATGTAATCAACGCAGATGTAGAAATACAACTTTTCATGACGAGGATACAGTAAAAATACATATATGTAGGTATGAGTTTATTCCAAATTATTACAGCTAGTATTGTTATGGAGAGTCATATATATTTGACCAAATTGGACCTTCCGTTACTTCGTCATCCTACCCGATTGCTCCAGAGGAATCATTAAGGATTATGAATACAATGTAATCAATGGTTTATAATGCAATGAATGCATATGCTCAATCAAATATAGAGGAAATACTTACGTTCGAAGTTCAGAAAATATATGACATATTGAAGACTAGTGAAAGAGAATTATAGGAAAACATTCCTTCTAATCATTCTTAACTATTATCAATTACTGCAAGATTACTGAACATGAAGGCAGAATATCATGTTCTGAATGATGTTACGATAACATGTGTGAATTAATGTTAAAGTTGCTTCTTGCAAATAACTGCATGACTGATAGCTTCTACAATACAAAGAAATTGATTAGATATTTGGATTTGCCACACTACTAGAAAAATGCATTCAACAACAGTGAATCACTGTTGTCGTATGCCAAATACCACTGTTGTTAAAGGTCATGTTGTTAAAGGGGGGGTCTACGACAACAGTGAATCACTGTTGTCGTTTGGTCTACGACAACAGTTTGACAACAGTTTTCCACTGTTGTCGTATATCACATTCGACAACATTTTGACAACAGTTTTTCACTGTTGTCTTTTATTATATTCGACAACAGTTTTATAACCGTTGTCATATATCAATAACAACAGTTTATCACTGTTGTCGTTTAGGGTTTTCACCGTTATCGTTTAGAAAAACTTTAACAACGGTGTTTAACTATTGTCGTATGCCATATTCACCGTTGTCTTTAATATATTCGACAACAATTTTATCACTGTGTTGTCGTATATTAACGACAACAATTTATCACTGTTGTCATATACCATATTCACCGTTGTCTTCTATTATATTCGATAACAGTTTTACCTATATAGCACTGTTGTCGTTTATCTACAACAACAGTTTAGCTTTAAAAAAACCTATTGTGCGTTTGTACTGTTCCACAACAATTTCATACCAATTTGACAACAAAGATATTTCCATTATATTTTCAATTAAAAGGC
Organism: Boesenbergia rotunda; assembly: GCA_024364735.1. NCBI lineage: Eukaryota > Viridiplantae > Streptophyta > Magnoliopsida > Zingiberales > Zingiberaceae > Boesenbergia > Boesenbergia rotunda. The sequence continues at coordinate 71,435 of JAGFNQ010006168.1, forward strand.
AATAATTTAACCTCGAAACAAAAACTATATATATCAAAAATCATCAACATATTTACAATAAAGATCCACCACAACCTTTCTACAGACGAAACCACAAAAGTATCTTCTGTCCAAAAACCTTTCTACAGACGAAACCACTAAAGTATCTTTTGACCCAAATTACAAGAGTTCAAATTATATATAATTCTGACCCAACTAAACTTACAATGAAGTTCAAATCACAAAAATTATAGCTTGGAAGGTCAGATTAATGGTCTTCGAACATGATCACGAACAAGTCCCTGCAGCTGGAAAAAAGAGAGCAAACACTCTAATTAGTTATTCTATTAAATGCATATATCCAATAAAAAATGATCCATGAAGATGTGTATCAACAAACAACAAAAATAACAAACAAACAAACAAACAAACAAAAAAGATATGCATGTATCAGCACTTGCAATTATAAGGAAACTGCTAGCTTGGCTTATCTAGACATTTACAGCCTTGCAACCACTTTTCAAGGAAAATACTCAGACCACCATATTAAATATCTGACACATGTTCTTGATTGATTGTTTGTGATTCAGAATCATATTCTGAATCACAAACTGTGTTTGTTTAGGCAAATAAAAAAATATATTGAAGAATTGCATCCAATCAGGGATGTTAGGCAGAACTGCTGAAGCTCCAAAATATATTGAAAAAAAATGTATTGAAGGAATTTCTATTGGATGAATGTGTTTATATTTATGTTAATTTCATACGATCATACAATTAGTCATGCCAAATTCAGTCTGTCCACTACTATTTCGAGTAATATGATATTTGAGTTGAATCGTATCTAGTAGTAAATGCAGCTTGTTGAAAAGTTTAATTCCTAGTGATGAGTTCAGTGATCTGTAGTGGTGATTAGTTTATCCTCCTTAAATGAGAACACTTGAAAGGCTAGGCTGCAAATTCAAGTAGAGATGCAAGAAAGCAACTAAATATCAAGTTTCTGCAGGTTTTAGACCACAGCATTAAAAGGAATTTGGCCAAACTAGTACAACTCTATTGTTCAACGAATCTACTTGAACATCTAAGTAACTTTCATGTCCACTAAACTAATTGTTCTCCAACGTATAAAAAATAATCTCAGGTTACAACATCTCTAAAAAAAATATTGTTGATGTATATTGTTTGATTCAGGGGAATATCACCCGAAAGCTTAGTAACTAACATTTACCAGGAAAAGTTTAAACCTTAGTAACTAACATTTACATACCTATTATCAAATATAATCCTGTATACAATCAGCTATCGCGGAGCGCACTTCATCAATTTCATCTTGGGAGTACTCTGCTTTTGCAAACTATGAACAAAAACACATTATATGATTGTACAGAATAAAACATAACAACTTAAAAAAATTTATAACTAGATAACTTTAAATATTTGAGATAATAAAGAAATTATTACTATCGTTCGGAATGCATCCCCCTCGATTGATGTAACTTCTTCAGTAATTTGCTTCATAAATCTCATCACATAATATCCACATTGTTTGGCATCCGGTTGCCTAGGAACCTAAGGCAAAGATAATTCATATTTTTAATGCTTAAAATACCAATATTATACACAATAAAAAATTTTGATTTAAATAGAAGTACAAATACCTTAATCACTTCCCACTGTACTTGTTTTCTTCCTTTTCTTCCTTGGAACGAATTAAACAATTTTATTGCCCTTCAATTATACATTAGGTACAGTAGTTGATAAACTATTGTTTTAAGACTAATTTAGATGCATACTAACAAAAAACATATATAAACTCACATTTCCACAACATATTTCCAATCGTTATCACGAATGCGAGGACCTTGGGAATCCAATAAGTAAACAATCTCCTTATGAGGAGTAATGAGAGTGAGAGTCCAATGGAAACTACACAGAAGTACACAAAATTAGTGCGTTCTCAATTCAAATAAAAATGGCAATTGAAAAAATATATTCAGGAAGTCCATTACCTGTTACAACTTGGCACCAAAACTAACTGATTAAGTGATGCACCACCTAGCCTTTCAGCTAAAATACTTGCCCTTTGGTTCAACCGCTCAGTTTTAACTAATTTGTCCACTGTGATTTTTTTAAAGCATGGGATGCTATGCGGATTTACAAACCTGAATTTCTCAATCTTGTTTTCTTTCACCAAGTTTTTATAAAGATGCCTACCATATGAATTACAAGAAAATCAGTAAGTACTTCTATAGTAAATTAATAAAAGAACAAAGAAAGTTGAAAGTAAATTAACAACTTACAATATGTAAATAACCACACAATTTCCAGAAATTGGCTCCAAGTGATACAATGCAGTGATGTCCTCAATATGCAAATTCAGTTCATAATCATCTTGAAATATCTCATGATCTAAAACAATTGACAAGTTCTTTCCATTATCAATAGCATGCTTAGCATAACAATATAACATGTGCAACGATTTTGGCACACGTGATGAAACTTTCTGGTTTTTCTCTGCACGGGTAGGTTTCTTCATTTGACGCTTCTAAAGATTGTAATTATAAGCTTGTTAGATGGCGCAATACTAAATAATTTAACGAATATTTACATTGAAATATTAGCTTAGATGTACCTCGGGTTGTAGCTTTATTAAGTGGATTGGCCAAGCTACATGTGTTCCAATAGCATCACCAACAGTTTCACATTCATCAGGAATCGAAAAGGGCAAACGTGCTGATTTTTGCATTGCCACATCAATGGACACTCGCATACAATCCTTAGGCATTGGAAGGCCATGGATTAATTGATTACCTCCTTCAAGCTCAACAACAGTTCCATGTACAGCAATTTCATTGCTCGAATCCAATGTCAAAATAACAGGTTTACCCTAAACAAAAAATAGTCACGTCATTGGATAGTACTAACTCTATATTTCAGTAATATTTATAACCACAATGACTTATATACCTGTAGAGCAACTGCTTTTTCATGCAATATCTGCTGTCAATATTTGAGCAAAAATAAGTAAATAAGGGAGAAAAAGGAAAAACCTTAAGCAATATTCATAGCATGCAATATTCACATATTCATAGCATGCAATATTCATAGCATGCAATATCTAATGTCAATATTTGTAACTACCTCAAACCATTCATTTCTATGCGTAAATTCACATAATATTAGTTCCGAGATGTAGTTTAAGCAAATTTAATTTAAAATAATATGCATTGTCATATCTATTCTGAGGGAAATTATTTGAGGTTGACATATGGATTGCATCTTACTATTGAAGTACATCCAAAGCCTATATTAGTATAGTAACATTTAGATCCTTAAACATTTTCATTACATTAAATATAATTTCTTACAGAGTAATAAATAAAGTTACAAAATATATCTACAAACAAATTGTTAGTTTTTGTCTGAATAGCAAAGTCTTACACAACAAACCAAAGAGCATAAGATGCTATAAATTTACTTGTAAACTACTAATAGGGTTGGCAGAAAATTATGCTCTACTGGACAATGTTCTTAGTTTCAAACTCATCAACAGTTAGTGAATGAATGAAGTTATCAAGGAATTAGTTGGGTCCTACATAAAAGAAATGATCAAAGCTCAACTAAACCTAGCTAATGCAATTTGGGAATCTAATAGAGCTCACGTACAAGTTTGGGAATCCAAAGGGAAACATCCAAGAATGCAGATCACAAATAAGCCTTACCTGAAAACCCACACACCAAGTTTTCCTCTGCCCCTTTCTGTTTTGATCACAAGAAACCCAGCCACATGCAAGAGCCCTAATTTCCAGAAATCCCTAGGAAGAGGACTAGGTTAGCTCCAACTCATGGTACCAAAAACAATCAATAGCGATCTCAACTCACTAGGAGGGCCGCTGGCAGTGGCACTCAGCCGGGAAGGAGCAATTCGCCTGTCGTAGCTAGCGATGAAGATGCGGTGTTGACGCAGGGTACTGCTTGCCTGGGCGTCAGTAGCTAGGGCACGCGATCGAGGAAGAAGAAAAGGTAAGTGAGGAGGTGTCGCCTCCTTGCTTGCGCGATGAAGAAGAAGAGAGCGAGAGGAGTCGGGGCTCACCTCGCGAGGGTGAAACGAAGCGCCGCTCTCGGGGCTTCCTTGGACTCGGGCGATGAAGAAGGGGGAGAGGCGTCGACTCGTGGCTGCGAGGGGTTTGTGTAAGAGAAGCGGAACTGGTCGGGGGTTTGGGTGGTTGGCGGGCGAGGAAGAGAAAAGATTAGGGGTTTGTGCGACGAGAAAAAAGATGATTAAGGATCGAAAAATAAGAGAATGAGGATTCAATAGTTCGTTGTTTTTTTGCAGTTGGATATCCACCGTTGATTTTGTTTATTGCTTGAACAGCACAACAATACAACAACAACAGTTTAATATAACTATTGTCTATTGTCATAATAGACAATAGTTTATCACATCAGTTGTTGTAAATCCTACCTAAGACAACAGTTATTTTATAACTGTTGTCGTTGAGTATACATACGACAACATTTTGTTATTACTGTTGTCTTTTTACATATACAGACCAACAACAACAACGGATAATACTAATACTGTTGTTAAATTGACATAAGACAACACTTTATCAAAAAACCGTTGTCGATTATGTGTTGTTGAATGCAAAAATTCTAGTAGTGCCAGTAGAGAAGATTTATTGTTGTATCAATATTGCATGATCTTTTGGAATAAAGACAACGAATTGATGGAATGCAGAATGTATAATCACCCTCGTTATAAGTAGAGTAGTCGCATGACTGAGAAGAAGAAGAAAAATATTCTCTTAAAAGTCATGTATTACTTCCTGTTAACTGCTAGGCTCCAATGCTTGTATACATCTGCAGCAGCAGCAACCCACATAAGGTGGCATCAAAACCATGTATATGAAGGAGATATAATGTATCATCCTTGTGACTCTCCTACATGGAAACATCTTAATACAACATTTTCCTCCTTTGTAATGGAACCATGTAATGTGAGATTTAGAATTTTGCAGATAGATTTCAACCATTTAGAAGTTATGAACAACAATATTCAACTTAGCTAGTTATATTAACATCATATAACTTATCTCCATCAATGTGGATGAAAGATGAATTCATGTTTCAATAACATATTCAATAATTTAATGAATGTTCATCTAAAAACTAATGATACAACAACATCATGCAAGGAATTAAAATAATTAGTAAGCAAACTTGAGCTACAGCAGAATGAAACAACTGATAAATATCTGAAGGCTTGTTATACATTAAACAAATAATATAAACTAGCATTATATACTTGGTTGAAAGTAATCAAATTTCATAATGGATATGCCTCGAATGTGTCTCAATGTGTGGATACGATCAGATTAAAAATATTTGGAATGAAGAGGTATGATTGTCATGTGTTCATGCAATGACTAATTTCAATAGTTTTCCATGACTTACATTCTAACAATGCTTGACAAACACTTACAGAATTGAGTCTTTTTTTTAAATATTTTACTTCAAAGGTTATTATGACATCTGATATGCATCAGCTTCAAACAAACATTCCAAGGATACTCTGTAAGCTTGAGCGAATATTCTCACCTAGTTTTTTTATTCAATGGGACATCTACCTATTTATTTACCTTATGACGTACAACTAGGTGGTCCTATATAATACAAATAGATGTACCCATTTGAAAGATATATGAGAAAAATTAAATAATAATGTTCCTAATAAAGCGAGAGTTGAAGGATCAATATCTGTTGCGTATATTATTTTGTTGATAATGTGAAAATCAAATATCATAAGTGTTCTCGAAATTCTAATGATACTCAACCAACTGACCTAGAGATAATTTCTATTTTTAAATTTCCTAGTAAGGCAATGGCTGCAATTGTTTCTAGACAGTTAAATGAACAAGAATATCATGTATACTCTTGAACTGTGAAGAGATCAAATCATACATAAGGTAATAATTCAAGTATATATACATATATAGCTTTACGTATATTTGATATGTTATCTAATATGTCTATAAATTACCTCCATTGACAACTTGTGCAAACAACAACTACATCTACAAAATCCATCAATAAGTACAAGGTAGAGACCAAGTTAAGTGATGAATTTGCATATTGATTTCAAATGTATAAAGTTAGTGATTAAATTATTTATTATAATGTAACTATATTATATATGCATATAATTTATATAATAACTACTATTATAAGTGAACGATCATAGAATATTAAATATACAAAGATGAAAGAATAACATATCTTAAATCAAGACATCTCTATAACATAACATCTACTCAAGTTATTATGTTAATGGATTTAGATTCAATGTGGCTCAACGTGATTCACAAATGCTTACGTATAATTCTGATGTTTGCATAAAAGGATCCACAAATAACAATGATACTCAATTTGATTATTATGTCATACTTGAGAAAATCATCGAGGTTGAGTACCCAACTTTACCTTTCAAAAGGTGTGTATTGTTCAGATGTTAATGGTACAAATAACTCTAAGAACAGGTACCAGAATATATCGTTTCTACAATTGAGTTGAGGTTAATGCAAACAAAAGATTCAACAAATTTAAGCCATTCATCTTTGCGATATAAGCAGGTCAAGTATTCTATCATGAGTACCCAATGAAGAGAACAAGACCTAGTGAATGGTTAGTAATGTGCCAAATAAACCTCGGTCAACTATAAAATGTCGAACACTATAACTGCTCAAAACCATGATATATATCAAAATGAAGAAGTCAAGCTACACTCAGTCATCAATTCTAAAATACAATCTATATCACAATTATTTGTAAATGTTAATCTTACTTATGAGAAAATAGATGATGGAGAAATATATAGCCATGAGAAGGTTAATGTACCAATAGAGTCTAGCGATGAGAACTAACAAAATATTAATTTAGTTGATTTAGAATGACATCAGGTGATTAAAAATTAATAACAATGTCATGGTATATCGTATGGATTTTTTTCATCTCCCTAGTTAAATGACATTTTATTTCAAATATATATATCTTATACTATGATTTTGCATATATAGTCATACAGTCAAGACATAGAGCACATGGAGACCAGATTATTTTGAGAAATGCTAGTGGTTGATAAGTAATCATATATTTAGTAATTATTCTAGTACTTAATATTCTTTTTATTTATCATACATATCTCATACATGATATTGTTGGATCGAGAAATGCGAGAGAGGGGGGGGGTGAATGTCGCAATTCGTTCGGATTTAAAAAGAGCGGGTGCGCAGCGGAAATAAAAGAGAACACAACAACGCAAACACAGCAGGTTTACTTGGTTCGGAGCCTGGGTCGACTCCTACTCCAAGGCCCACGGTCGTTGACCGTTTTCTGCGGGCAATTCTATAAGTTCGCAAAAGTTTACACACAAATAATAATAAAAATATTCTCGTAAACTTAAATACAACTCTTGTTACCGACGTCCGGTGAAGATTGAAGTTCTGGAGCAGCGGGACGTCGTCGGCTTGAGTTGGCAGCTTTCTGGAGCGTGTCGTGGAAGCAGAAGAGCGTAGAATTGTCGAAGGAATTCGTTGTTCTTTGAAGAGGGTCGAGGCCCTCTTTATATAGGGCAGGGGGCGCCCGACATTCTCGAGGCGCCCCCCACGTGGCTGCAGATCCGGCGATGCTCTAGTCAAAGTTGATCTCGTTATCTTCGGGATTGTATTTGACTGGGGCGCCCGACGCGCACGGGGCGCCCGATTGACCGGTCAAACTTTATCACCGAGGCTTCGCGAGGGTGAGCTGCAGCCGCCTTCAGTGGCGTGGCACAGTGGGCGCCCGAGACACGCGGGGCGCCCGACATGCGGCTGCTGTCGGGGCGTTTACCTCTCTGCTGACTTTGGGTTGACTCTGGGGCGCCCGACACATCCGGGGCGCCCTGCTCAGCTACGACCTCACTCCTTTGAGGCTCTCTGAGCTGCAGAAACACAGTCCTTCGGTCCTGCATCCAGGGTTAGTCCAAAACAGCAAATAATAAGTTAGTTAAAACAGCCTTAGCTGTCTTGGTTCTGACTTTGGATCTCCAAAATGGAGCCCTAGGTCGAACCGACGCCTAATGTTCCCTCGAGGGGAACGCGTCCTCACCTACTCCTCTCGGGAGAGTTTTACCTGGTGCCAACCGGATCCTCCAGTTGGACTTTTGCCCAGCAGTCCTTCGCCAGGTCTTGAGTTACCAAGCTTCCCTTCGCTTGGTGCCTAGCAGCCCTTCGCTAGGTTTTTTCTTCTGGCAGCCCTTCGCCAGTGCCTAGCATTCCTTCGCTAGGGCTTGTCCTGTCTGGCAGTCCTTCGCCAGTGCCTAGCAGTCCTTTGCTAGGGCTTGTCCTGTCTGGCAGTCCTTCGCCAGTGCCTAGCATTCCTTCACTAGGGCTTTTCCTGTACACTCAAGAAACTCGTTAGACAACCATTAACCCTTAACTTTTGAACCTTTTTGCCAATATCAAAACACAGGTTTGACTTGGGTGCATACTGCACCAACAATCTCCCCCTTTTTGATATATGGCAACCTAGTTCAAAAAGTTAAGGGAAAAAAGTGCTGAATTTAAAATCCTAAGTTAGATTCCCTCCCCCTAGAAGAAATCTCCCCCTAGGTTTTTCAAAAACAGGTGGTGTGAATGAAATACTTAGAAGATTTCATGTTTTGATAATAAGTTAGGAAATCTCTACAGTTTTTGCTAAGTTTTTCGAAAAAAACATTCTTAGTTTGGGAACCTTTAAAAAAAAAATTTTGAAAAAAATTTCAGACTTTAGAAAATTTTCAGTTTTTGGGAAAAATTTCAAACTTAGAAACATTAAGTAAAAATCATTTTAAGCAAAAAATAGTTCAGAGCTTAGAAATAAAATTATACCAATTTTTCAGTTCAACTTTTTGAAAAGACTATGGAAAAGAAAAAATTGTAATTGTGTTTCTTGTTTCCTTTCCAACTCTCCCCCTTTGACATATATCAAAAAAAATGCAGAAAAAAGAAGAAACAAAATTTGCAATACTTAAATAGAGCATTTGCTGTACTGAATCAAAATAAGACCTAAGTCTGGTTAATCCTTTAGGGACCTGTCTAACCCACTTAGCTACTTACTAACTGTTATAAACAGTAGTTTTGGCTAGGGTTAGTCAAGTTAAGTGAGCTGTTCAAGTTAGATTGTCTAAACTTGACACTTAACTTGATTGCTGTTCAGTTTGTATTTAGTGCCCCAACTGCTGCAGATGCACTGACTTAAAGCATCTTGAGTTAAGGCAAAGACCTAAGCATCTCAACCCTTTCTAGGTTATCATTCAAAAAGTGCCCTAAGGTGCTTGTGAGATGCTGGCTTCTAGATCTATAGGTGCATGCAGTTCTAGGGTTAGAGCCTAGGCTAAGTCCATTTTCGAAAAAACCTAGTTTTGAAGGGGGTAGTTTTTGAAATAAAACTAAGTAAAAAAAACTTTTTAAAGTTAAAGAATATTTTTAACAAAAAACATTTTAAAAGACATTTTAAGTTCAATTTAAAATTGAAAATCCAAAAACCAAATGATTCTATTCTACTAAGCATAACTAAACAAGCCAAGCTAAGATTAGCATAGTTCAAGTAGAAGTTTAGTACAAGTCAACAGAAGTCAACCCTACTCAGTACGGGTAGTCAAATGGGTACATGTCCAAGTCATCTAAGAGGAGGGACCAGGAGGATCAAATGGGCCCGGCTGCCATGCATCAAATCGTGCCATGATCTCATGGTACTGTGCATTCCAGGCTTCTCTATCGGCTGTGAGGGTACTCATAATGTTGTTGTAGTAGCCTAAGTTTGTCTCTTGGTCTTCAATATGGTACGCTTCCACTTCTTCTCTGAGGCTCTGGACGTGCGTCTCGAGTCGTGTAACTCTCTCGGACAAGGTCGGTGGAGCGGGCTGATCTACCTCTGCTGCTAAGTCGGCAACGTCGACCTCGACCTCCTCGTCGGCAATGTCCTGTGCGGCTGGTCGGCGTCGCCAAGTCAGAACCCCGGTGCCCGAGACGTCTATACCGGCTAAAGAAAAGTTTCTAAATCCTATCTCGTCGAATTCGGTCATCGTGGTAATCTCGCCGTCAGCGATATTTCGGCCGTGGTGGTGGAGGATAGAGGTGATGACGTGGCAGTAGGGAGTGCGGATCCGCCCCTTAGTGGATACACTAGAGGCATGTAGGATACAGTGGAAGAGGTGAATGCCTATATCTATGTCCAGATGGTGGATAAGGGCATAGAGAAGAAAAGTGTGAAAGGGTTTCATGGTGGCTGTGTCCCTAGTGGACAAAGGAAGGATGCAACGGACAATTACTCTGTAGAGAGCGTAGTCCTGAATCGGGAGTCGGGTGGAGTGGAACTGCCCTCCTTCAGGGTCCATGGCTTCCCCAAAGAAATAGTTGTATAAGGTGTTCAGGTCAATATGAGAGTAGGGGGCGTCGAAGGGCGGGTTCCTTGGAGGGTAGCAACAGAAGATGGACTGAGATGGTCGGAGTCCCAAAAATCGGTTCAGTAGGGTAGGAGTGATGCTCAAGGGCATTCCTTGAACGGTAGTGACGAAGCTCAAGTGGTCTTGCCTAACTATGTTGTTATAGAATTCTGCACATAGGGTGTTGTTGATCGAATGTGTGCAGAATACGAGGTTATCTAGTTGATAGAAGTTAATTGCGGACATTGCGACTGGACAGGATTGGGAGAAGAAATGACGGTTAAGGTAGCTTGTTTTAATCGGAATGTAGGTGGTTTGTGCGAACTTGTTACAAAGTGCTAGGTTAGGAAATCTAGGGTCGGGACTGGGCTCATTACCGGGGTTCGACTGAACTGCTCGGCGTTTTCTAAGTGTAGAAAAAAATAAGTGATTAAGGATAAAGAAGGAGTGTGCAAAAAAAATTTGTAATTTAAGAAAAATTAATTGCACAACTAAATTTCATACCTTGGAGGCATGGTTGAGGCAAGGGAAGGCTTAGGTTCACTTGATCCACAAGAATGAGGCAAAGGGAAGAAGGAATGTGAGATGTGGTGTGGGAAATGAGGGAGTCTCGGGTCCCTTTTATAGGGGTTGATGGGGGGGCGCCCGACGGGTCACGGGCGCCCTTTACAGGTTGGTTTTGCCTCGGGCAGGGAAAAGGTCTGTAGGGGCGCCCGACAGGTCACGGGCGCCCTTCTCAAAAGCTGTTTGTCAGCAGCTTTTGACTGCTTTAATCAGCGTGGGAGACAGGTTGTGATAGGGGCGCCCGACATGTCACGGGCGCCCTACTCAAAGGCTGTTTGACTGCAGCTTTTGACTGCTTTAATCAGCGTGAGGGACAGGAGCGTATAGGGGCGCCCGACAGGTTACGGGCGCCCTAGGTACCAGACTTTTGACTGTTTTGACCAGGTTTGACTGTTTGACTCCGTTTGACTGTGTTTGACCATGTTTGACTAGGTTAATCATAGTTTGACCATGATTATGAAAGCACAAGCAAGGTGGTTTAATTTGAGCTTAATTTTCCTGTCTCACTGAATCTAGGGTTTTCAATCACGTTAACCTTAAGGTTTTTGTGAGACAGGTTTGAAGGTAAAAATTAATTTTGAAAGGGAATTTTCATTTATTTTGAAAAGATATTTACTTTTGAAAAAATTTTGAAAACAGATTAAGTGTTTTTCAAAAAGATAATAAGTTTGAAAAATAGAGGTTTTGAAAAACAGTTTAGAATCTATAATTATTTGAAATTTGAGTTAGATTCGAATTTGACAAAAGTTAACTTGAATTTGAATTTCAGAAATTGGCTTCCAGGTCTTGGCGAGGCACTAGGCCTTCTTTGGCCGAAGCCTTATGGGATCATCCACCCTTTCCTTGACAAAGCCTTTTAATGAAATTTCATTTTCAAATTAAATTAGGTCATTTTCTGGTCTAACTAGCTTGGGTCTTGGATCGGTAGCTTCGGCTAGTTCCGCCAAATTGGCTTCCCTAACGTACTATCATCTCACCTCCTCCCAATACTATGTTTTCAATTTTCAAGTAATTTTAGTCCTTAAATCTAAGAATTCCTTAAATCTAAGCATGGCAATTTGCAAGGAATTAAATAAACACACAATCAATCAATAAAAAGAACTATCTAATTATAAAAATTGTTTTGATTTTGGCTCCCCCTGGACTATAGCCTCTATATGGGTTAGGCAAGATGTGAATCTTGTCCTTGGGGATCCAAAATTGATTTGAACCAGTTGGTTTAGTCAGGCACAGTTTTGGCACCCATGCCTGAACCTTAGGTCTTGACTGGTTCAGTACAGCAAAGTAAGATCTTTGCCGAGATTGGTTCTATAGCCAAGTCCGGATCGGTTTAGAACAGACTTCTGTTTTCCAGAATCATATCAAGATTCTTGGAACCAGAAGTGAATCGTTCTAACGCTGTTCTTAAATCCTTGACTTGAGTTTTCAAGGAGAAATTCTCTGATTTAAGTTTCTCAACTTGATCAGGGGTTTCTTCCTGAATTTTCTCAGTTAAGGAATTAGAATCAGCTCCCTCTTTCAGGAGTTTTACTTCCTGTCGGAGGGACTCGATTCGGAGTTTGGCTTTCGCCAAATCTCGGGATAGATAGGAAATAAGAGAATTTAATTACGATTTTGAAAAACCCGTTACCTTTATTTCGCCGTCTTCGGAGAATGTCAGCTTGCCGTCGTCCCGTTCCGAGTCAGAGTCAGTCTCGATTTGATCCGAAGCGGTCAGGGCTAGAAGATTGGACTGAGGTGCTTCTTCTTCTTCTTCTGAGGAAGACTCGTCCCAGGTTGCTTGGAGTGCCTTCTTCTTTCTGTTCTTTTTGGACTCCTTTAGACTTGGACACTCAGTCTTGTAGTGGCCCTTCTTCTTGCATTCGTAGCAGGTTACGTTGGGCTTTTGTTTGTCAGTTGCCGGGTCATCTTGTCCGTCCTTTCTTCGGCTTGTTCTCCGTGTGTTAGTTTGGTTCTTCAACTTTTTGTAGTAGCTTCGAGCTAGCCGGACCAGTTCTGATTGATCTTCTTCTTGATCTTCTATTTCTGAATCTGAGGTAGATTCAGGTTCAAGTTGAATTTTCTTCTTGGTCATTTTCCCTGTTTTCCCTGCAAAAAAGGCTATACTTTTCTCGACCAAATTGGAGTTAGTCTGTTCATGCAGCTCAAGTTCAGAAAATAACTCATCTAGCTTAATTTTTGAAAGATCCCTAGAGACCTTGTATGCATCTACCATAGATGCCCACAAGGTGGTCCTAGGGAATGCATTTAGGGCGTACCTTATCAGATCACGGTTTTGAACCTGGTGACCTATTGCGTGAAGGACCATTCATCAGCTCCTGGATTCTGGCGTGGAGCTGGGCTGCTGTCTCGTTATCAGCCATTTTGATAGTGAAGAGCTTGTTCAGTAGCAAGTCTCGTTTGCTGATCCTTGTATCTGAAGTTCCTTCGTGGAGTTCATCAATTTAGCCCATAGTTCCTTTGCACTTTTGAAGGGTCCTACGCGGTTCAGCTCTTCTTTCGTTAGTCCACATTGTAGAGTCTGGGTTGCTTTGGCGTCAGCTTCAATCTTTCGTTTAAGGGCAGTGTCCCATTCTGAGTAGTCTTGTGGTACACCCTTCAGCATGGTGGGAATCATCAGTCCAGACTGGATGATTATCCACATTTCCACCTGAGTTTTCAGGTGGACCTCCATTCGACTTTTCCAGTAGGGAAAGTCTTCTCCACTGAAAAGTGGAGGTCTGGCGGTGCTAAATCCTTCTTGGATAGACATTTGTTACTGAAATAAAAGTAAACAACAAAAATATTTCCAAGACTTGGTCTTGGATTAGTAGTGCGGGAAGAAATAATCAAACACAGATTTCAAGGGGTGTTGCACCAACCTTGAGATAAAAACTTGAACGAAGATTTTTTTTATTTTAAAAAAATGAGAGAGAAAAAGAAAAAAATCCGAAAAATATTCAACTGGTGGTTGCACCAGGTTTGGACTTCCCCGCTCTGATACCACTTGTTGGATCGAGAAATGCGAGAGAGGGGGGGGTGAATGTCGCAATTCGTTCGGATTTAAAAAGAGCGGCGTGCGCAGCGGAAATAAAAGAGAACACAACAACGCAAACACAGGCAGGTTTACTTGGTTCGGAGCCTGGGTCGACTCCTACTCCAAGGCCCACGGTCGTTGACCGTTTTCTGCGGGCAATTCTATAAGTTCGCAAAAGTTTACACCAAATAATAATAAAAATATTCTCGTAAACTTAAATACAACTCTTGTTACCGACGTCCGGTGAAGATTGAAGTTCTGGAGCAGCGGGACGTCGTCGGCTTGAGTTGGCAGCTTTCTGGAGCGTGTCGTGGAAGCAGAAGAGCGTAGAATTGTCGAAGGAATCGTTGTTCTTTGAAGAGGGTCGAGGCCCTCTTTATATAGGGCAGGGGGCGCCCGACATTCTCGGGCGCCCCCCCACGTGGCTACAGACCGGCGATCTCTAGTCAAAGCTGATCTCGTTACTTCGGGATTGTATTGACTGGGGCGCCAAACGCGCACGGGGCGCCGATTGACCGGTCAAACTTATCACCGAGGCTTCGCGAGGGTGAGCTGCAGCGCCTCAGTGGCGTGGCACAGTGGGCGCCCGAGACACGCGGGGCGCCCGACATGCGGCTGCTGTCGGGGCGTTTACCTCTCTGCTGACTTTGGGTTGACTCTGGGGCGCCCGACACATCCGGGCGCCCTGCTCAGCTACGGCCTCACTCCTTGAGGCTCTCTGAGCTGCAGAAACACAGTCCTTCGGTCCTGCATCCAGGGTTAGTCCAAAACAGCAAATAATAAGTTAGTTAAAACAGCCTTAGCTGTCTTGGTTCTGACTTTGGATCTCCAAAATGGAGCCCTAGGTCGAACCGACGCCTAATGTTCCCTCGAGGGGAACGCGTCCTCACCTACTCCTCTCGGGAGAGTTTTACCTGGTGCCAACCGGATCCTCCAGTTGGACTTTTGCCCAGCAGTCCTTCGCCAGGTCTTGAGTTACCAAGCTTCCCTTCGCTTGGTGCCTAGCAGCCCTTCGCTAGGTTTTTTCTTCTGGCAGCCCTTCGCCAGTGCCTAGCATTCCTTCGCTAGGGCCTGTCCTGTCTGGCAGTCCTTCGCCAGTGCCTAGCAGTCCTTTGCTAGGGCTTGTCCTGTCTGGCAGTCCTTCGCCAGTGCCTAGCATTCCTTCACTAGGGGCTTTTCCTGTACACTCAAGAAACTCGTTAGACAACCATTAACCCTTAACTTTTGAACCTTTTTGCCAATATCAAAACACAGGTTTGACTTGGGTGCATACTGCACCAACAG
>JAGFNQ010006169.1:0-20868 GCA_024364735.1 Boesenbergia rotunda
TTAGGACAAGGTGGATACCTAGCTTGCTTGTTCTCTGGGTTTCCTTTTTGGCTGCCAGGCCACTGCTTCCTTTTGTGGTTCTTGTTCTTCCAGTTCTGGTTATTTGGCTGAGGCTTCTGGCCTCCTGTTGTCTTGTTCTCAATCAGGACTGGCTTCTGCTGTGTTTGTTGTGCCTTGATGCTATTCAGATAGTGCTCTGAGATTAGAGCACTACTGACCAACTCCTCGCTGGTCTGGGGTCGGTGCGTCCCGCTGTTCACGTTGAGTGCTATTTCAGGGTTCAGCATGCGGAGCATCAGTCTGACTCGCTCCTTCTCTGTGCTGACTAGCTCTGGGCAGAGGCGAGCTAGCTGTTGATTTCGCGACTGCTTTCTCCCCACTGGTAGGTACCTTTGTCTGAACTCCATGAAGTCCTCGTAGTGCTTGTTGGTAACCCGCATGTGGAAGAACTCCTCATAGAACTCTTGCTCGAAGTCTGTCCAGCTCATCTGGTTGACTATCCTCTTACTCTTGACCCGCTCCCACCACATACGAGCATCTCTAGTTAGGCAGAAGGAGGCACATTTGACCTTCTCGACTCCTGGCCAGTCAAGAAGCTCCATTGTGCTCTCTAAAGTCTTGAACCAAGCCTGGGCATCCCAGGGCTCAGTCGTGCCTGAGAAGCTTTCAGGTTTTAGCCTATGCCACTGGACGAGGTATGCTTCTTGTCTTCGGTTCACGGCAGGGGTCTCCTGTGTGACTGGTGGAACTTCAGCCACCACTGAAGTTTTCACTCCTGCTGTGGGTGGTGTAGGGGGCACTGGGTGCTGATTTGCCATCAGTGTGGCGATGGTCTTCTGTTGCTCTGAAATCTGAGCTTGCATTTGAGCAATGACTGCCATCAGGTTTGGCTGTTCTGTGCCAGGCTCATTGTTATCTTGAACTGGAGTTCTGTTCCTTGCATTAGGAGCTCGGCCTCTTCTTGCCATCTAATAATGCATAAGGAACAAGAAATCACTACTACATCTCTAGGTATAAACTTGTCTTCTTACTTAGTAACCTAATATCCATTCTAGGGATTAAACATGATTCCGTGATACTAAGGTATTAAACATGCTTCCTTGTTCTATGCACATATGAGTAAGTACTTAAGCATTTCTCTATACTGCAATTAAATAAAGGAGCAATAGAAAAACTGAAACTTAAAACTTTCTTACTTGAAGACGGCAAGGTTGATGCTGATGTGTGTGTGATGCTGGAGAATGGGAACTGCTCTGATACCAACTGTAGCGACCCGCCTTCTCTACCTTAGACGGACCGTTACTTTGTCTACTTCTTGACTCTAATGCACGACTAAAAATGCGGAACTTTCTTTTTTTTGTATTTAAATCTATCTAAGAATGATATTCTAACTTTAATAGTCATGCATGATACAATGGCACACTTCCTTTCTCTAAAATTCGTAAAGAAAATACTTATTGGAACTTGCCCTGCCCAGTCGACCTAGCTGCCCAGTCGACCTGGCCAGCTGGGGGTGAGTCTCCAACACCATTACAAGCAATTCTAACCATTTAAACTCATCACACAAGGTTCTATAACATTACTAAAGCATTATGGAATATGAATGCAACTTTTCTAAGCATATTTAAAGCAATAAAAACTTAATTCAAAAGGAGACTAACAACATCTTGGCACATGCATCAAATGGATCCATCAAAGTATCGATATTCAAAACTACTCACGCTCATACTCATCCAATGCAATCATAAGGATCTGTATACTAAATAGAATGACATGGAATCTTTACTCGTGGTTTTAAGACATGAAAAATATCTAAAACGCAAATACTTGGATAAATTCTATGTGATCTAACTTAAACTAAGAATCTGTAACAAATGCACTTTAAGTCTTTTATTCATCTCGTCCCAAGGACCTCTCCAAGGTCAGCCACCACACACACGTTACTCAGCACCGCCTCGTCGCCTTCCTTCAGAATTGCTTGCCTTTTCCTTTACCTGCAGCAAGAGGAAATGCAACTAATAAGCATAAAGCTTAGCAAGTACTATCTAGCTCACGAAATCTCGAAATGTGCAAGCATGCTTTTTAAACAATGTGAAATCACATGAGATACTTTTATGCTTAAAAGAAATACTAAAACATGTACAACTCAAAACATGCATACTCAAGCATTAATAAGTCTTAACTCACTTTTTCTTGGCTTAACTTGAAACTTTAGCAATTCTTTAACTTTAAATCTTTCTTTAACTTTTAGAAAACTTCCTTAAACTTTAGAAAAACTTTGCTAAAGCATATACTTGAAAATAATAACTCACATGGATCCACTTAAGACGTAAGTACCATCTTATGCGCGTTCCCTAAAAGGTTGGGGTAGCGAGCTACCAATCCTAATAGAGCAGACCTTGGTCTACCAGGGCCAAGACCTTGGAATTGGACACCTGGATTTCTTTAACGACGCCCTTGGACGCCGGGTATTGGCCTTAGAAAATAAAATACTTACTTTTTCTTATCTTGAATGCCTTGGCATTTTAACGAGCACCTTGTGTGCCCAAATCCCTAAGTCTTGACTTTTGGGGATTTCTTAAGGCCTTGGCCTTTTCTTTTCTTATCTTTATCTTCTCTTTTCTTTTCTCATAACTTTTCTTAGACCCTAACCTCATATAGGGTACTTAATTAAACTTATACAAGCATGGATTAAACTAGGGTTACATGCAAAATCATAAACTAAAGGAAAATTGCATTTTTAACTTTCTAACGGGAAAAACTTGCGGAAAACCGCCTCTTACTGCAGGTGAGCAGTACTTACCTTGATTTCTTTGGACTTACAACCAAAATTGACGTCTAGGGCTCGGGAGAAACTTGAGATCTCGATGAACCGTTCGCGCCTACGCGTTCCTCTCGTCGAGACGAACGAAACGCTCCGCACTCCTTGATTCTTCCTTGGCCGGCGCCCCCTTAGAAGAGGAGAGGGGGTCTTGGTGTCGGCGTGCGCACAAGAGAGGGGAAGAGGGGCGGCGTGCGTGCGGCTTGGGCGAGGAAGAGGGCTTTAGTTGAGAGAAATAAAATTTCTCTCTTTAATTATCTATTTATACTTAGGGTATTTAAGTCCAACTTATAACTTAACTTAATATCTCTCTATTTTCTTTCAGCACACCCCTGCTGGGGCTCCTGGTTAACCCGACCAACTTAAGTCGTTGGTCCCATGGGAGGTCTCGAGTTCAATACTCGTCCAGGCAACTTTTTGCCGAAAACTCTATTTCTTTTAATAAAAATACTAAACGGACTCGGAAAAATTCCATAAAAATATTCTAAAAATTTCTAAAAATATCTAGAATATTTCTAAAACATTTTTAAATAGTTCTAAGGACTTTAAGAACTTCAATATGGAAATTTCGGGGTGTTACAGACCCACGACCTCTAGATTTAAGGATCATGACACTAATCCCAAGAAAGGAAGGAATGTACCTAGAAAGGAAGTTAGGCCTAGGAATGTCCAAGGTGGACATATGGGTTCTAGGGTTAGAACTCTAGAAAGGGAAAATCAAGTCTTGAGGGCAAGAATTGATACATTAGAAAAGGCCCTAGAAAGATTCACGGTTGGATCTAAGGGCTTAGACATGGTGTTGGGTAGCTTAAAACCCAACTATGATAGATCGGGATTGGGATACTGATCTAAGACCTCCAAGGCCAACAAACAGAAGTATGCTGGGAAAGCATACAATTATGGTAAGGAGGGAAAGTCCAAGGATGGCAAGGGAGTGTCATCCAAAAGGAAAAAGAATGACTTAACCAAAGACAAGGTGTCTAAGGTTAAGAGGGTTCATTTTGTTGGCCAAGAATCACCGGAGGCTCACCGGTGTGGTCTAGTATGGGTTAAGTCACCTAGGGAGGTGGCTAAGGCTCAGAGCTCAAGGGGGAGCTCTAGGAGCCTTTGGGGTCCATGGTAAATGGATCTCAAAAGTTTCTCTCCTAGAAAATTAGGTGAATTATGCCAAAAAAGGGGTTGGAAGACTTGGGTAAGTCTTAATCCTAGGTTTTGGCACATTAAAAGGGATATTAGGGAGAAAAGATTGAAAATGATGTTATAATTGACAAAATTAGGTTTTAATGGGCAAATATCATGTAATTCACTGATAAAAATGAATTGTGACTAGGTATTAGAAGATACATCAAGAAAAAAATCACAATTAGAACTTTTTGGTTGAGTTTAAATGATACATTTTAGAGAAAGATGAGTTTCATGCCAATCTTGGAATCCGGAGTACATTTGTTTGGAAACGTATTTTTCACAAGTAGACATTGGCCCCACAAATCTCTCCACAAAATTTCAAATTTTTTGAAGATTTGTGGAATTACTTAAGGATTTCTGAAATTGGGTTGAAAAACCTGAAAATCAAGTATCAGTCGACTGATCTGAAGGCTGAGGAAGATGAGGCCTAGTGGACTATAAGAAATTGTCAAATTAGAAACATAGAAAAGTCATGATAGCTTATAAGACTTTATGGGATGATATCATATGGTTTAAAGTGCTTAAAATTCATTGGATGGTCTTGAATGATAAGTCCTTGAAAATTTCCCCCTATGTGTCTAGGATTGGGAGAGGTTTGTCATACATAAGCAAAAGAGAAGAGTTAAAGACAAATTTCATGTGTCAAATTATAAGTGTGAGTCTTGAAAAACACATGGAATTATGGATGAATTTCAATGTTAATACAAAATGTCCATATTTAGGAAACTAGGAATTGTACCTAAAGTCAAGCACACTTGATATCTTCTTGAAATCATATTTTTCTAGGATAGGGTATATCCTAGCAAGTGTGCTTGCAAACCCTTAGAAGTTTAAGGTTTTGTAGAGTTCTTATTAGCACTAGGGATAAGGGTGCTTGGGGAGTACTCCTTTAATGGTGTCAAAAGGAGAAGAACTTGGTTGTTAGGTTGGGTAGAACCTAACTTGGTGTTAGGGTGTCGAGTTGGGTAGAACTTAACCCCTGAAAAATAAAAATTGGGAGAAGGCATAGGTAAAGGGGGAGGTTCCCTCCTTGTTTGCCTTAAGTTTCATAGGAAATTTTTGGATTTTGTATCCAACTTGGGAACGGTGATAGATACATGGTTGGATGTATTTCTCCCAAGTAGGTATGGGTACCACAAAGTTCTCCACGAAATTTAAGAATTTTTGAGGATTTGTGGAATTTCTGGCGCGTTTCTGAAATTCGGCCAGAAAACTAATTATCAGAGTATCAGTCGCCTGCCCTGGGGCAGTCGACTGGTCAGGGCTGGTGTGGGTATCCAGCAGCTGACTTGGGTCCTAATGATTAAAAACAAGTGTATGGGGGTTAGTGCACTATGTTTAGGACCATTAAGGATTAAAACAACCAATAATTGGGAGATTATTGGGGTCTTTTTGATGTATGGCAAAGAGGGAGAAGTGTTGGGTTTAAGTGGGAAACCAAACATGCCTTTGCTAGAAACCCTAGGTTTAGGGGGAGCTAAGATTAAGGGGGAGCATGGTTGCTCCATTCTTGGCATAAGGGGAACCTTGGAAAGGTTCTTAAAAAACCTTTGTAAGTCCAGTGTAGGGGAGCTTGGGAGAATCTTTTAAAAAGCCCGTGAAAAGTCCTAGCCTGGAGGGCTAGGTGTGGAAAATCCTAGCTTGGAGGGCTAGGTGTGGAAAATCCTAGCTTGGAGGGCTAGGAGTGGAAAATCCTAACTTGGAGGGCTAGGTGTGTAAAAGTCCTAACTTGGAGGGTTAGGTGTTGAAAAGTCCTAGCTTGGAGGGCTAGGTGTGGAAAATTCCTAGCTTGGAGGGCTAGGTGTGAAAATTCCTAACTTGGAGAGTTAGGTGTAGGATGCCTTGGGATAGGATCCAGTTTTGCATTGCATATGCATTGTTTTTGCTATTGACTACTGTTTTGCTTTCCCTAACTTAAACGAATTGCCAAACATCAAAAAGGGGGAGATTGTTGAAGCAATCTGTAGTCCGGAGTGACTAAGTATTTTGATGTTTGGGTAAAAGGTTTAATTTAGGTTTACCCTTGTGTTCTTATATGTGTATGTTGAATGTGCAGGTTGTACAGGTTACACATATGGACTTGACTGGACGGCCTCGGTACGGTGAAGGAAGGCATGGAGGCAAGCTAGAGGCTTGCGTGCGCATCCGAGGGACTTTGGACAGCAGAGACAATGAGCTGATGGGCGCGGACTTTGAGGCATGCGTGAAGGATGGCATGGAGACAAGCTGGAGGCTTGTGTGCATCCGAGGGACGGGAGACGAAGATGAAGAGGGCGCGAAGGCAACAGTCGAGGCTGCGGAGGAGGAGTCAGTCGAGTCGTGAGGGTACGAGTGTTATGTGAGTGTACTCGGGAAGGGAAACCCTAGGTGTGTGAGTAGGGCAATCGACTGCCATTGGGGCAGTCGACTGGTAAAACTCACAGAAAGGGTTTGGCCACTGGACCAGTCGACTGCCCTGGGAGTAGTCGACTGGTGTACAGCTGGATTCGAACGTTGGGGGTGTCAACGGTCGAATTCTGAGTGAGGAAGTCGACTGCCCTGGGAGCAGTCGACTGGTGGCGAGGGTTTCAGCCCGAGTCCTATTTAAAAAGGACTTCGTGGTGGCTGAGATTCTTGACGAGTTTGGTCTTGGTTAAGGGCCAAACAGTAGTCTTTGTGCTCAAGTCGTGTCAATGTGTTGTGGCGAGGTTTCTCCACCCACAAGGAGCGACGAGAGCAAGCCGGAGGTTATCCGGGGAGTGATCCACCGACGAATTCTTGGATTAGTCACCCGGCCAGGGTGGATACCAAGTAAATTCTATTTGTTAGCGTTGTTTGTTTTCTTTATTATTGTTTCCGTTGTGCAACTAACAACACAGGTACAAGAAAGATCTGAGAAACGCTATTCACCCCCTCTAGCGGACACAATCGATCCTTCAGACTGTGTTGACCAAGTTTGACTCTTTTGACCAATCAATAACTAAATCAATTAAGCTCTAAAATGCATTTAAGATGAATCATTTTTTAAGCATATTAAGCACGATTCAATGCTTTGACTTGTAAAAGTACAATACCAAATGAATTAGTTCAGAAAAAAAAGTTTGAGTTAGCTTTTAAATGAATAATGAGTTGTATTACATTATTAGGTCCTAAACATCTCACCCAATCTAGTGTTATCGATCATGTTAACCTTATGGATTTTGTGAGATAGATTTTAATAAAAATAAAGATTTTAATATTTAAAGCATGGTTAATTTTTTAAAACTAGATTTAATTAATTTTTTAAAAAAAAATTATAAAGTTTGAAAGATTGTGTTGAATCTAAGATTACTTGAAATTTGTGTTAGATTCGAATTTGACAAAGAGTAAATTGAATTTGAATTTCGAAAATTGGCTTCCAGGTCTTGGCTATTAGATCGATTCCGTACGCTAGAGGGGGTGAATAGCATTTTTCGAACACGTTCTTCCTACACGGTTAGTTGTGCAACGGAATATACAATAAAACTAAACTAATAATGTAAAGAACAACGCTAACAAACCAGATTTACTTGGTATCCATCCCGAACGGGTGACTAATCCAAGAATCCGTCGGTGGATCACTCCCCGGATAACCTCCGGCTAGTCCTTATCGCTCCTTGTGGGTGGAGAAACCTCGCCACAGCATCTTGACACAATCTGGACTCAAGAGACTACTAACAAGCCTTAACCAAGCTTGTTTCGTCAAAAACCGAAAGCATGAAACTAGCCCCTTTAAATAGGGCTCGAGTATGAAATAGCCGCTACCAGTCAACTGCCCCTGGGGCAGTCGACTGGTCCCACTCAGATTCAACCGTTACACCCAACGTTCAAATTTTGCCAGCTGTTCCAGTCGACACCGGTCGACTGCCCCCAGGGCAGTCGACTGGTCTGAACCTAAGCCTAGGGTTACACTCCCCGAGTACATTTCACTCGCACTCGAACCCTCCCGGCTTAGCCCCTGAGTACAAACACTCATACTCAGACCCTCACAACCTGGTTGACTCTTCACCAGCAGTCTCGATTGTTGCCTTCACGCCCTCTTCATCATCGGTCCTCGTCCCTCGGATGCGCACGCAAGCCTCCAGCTTGTCTTCATGCCACCCTTCACGTACGCCTCGAAGTCCGCATCCCTCGGCTCATCGTCCCTACTATCCACGGTCCCTCGGATGCGCAAGCAAGCCTCCAGCTTGCCTCCATGCCATCCTTCACCTGAAGACATCAACCAAGTCCATGTGTACCTGTACACCTGCACACTCATGTACACATATTAGTCCAACAATAAATCCTAACTTAACCATATTGACCACACACATCAAAACCCTATGATCCTCCATATCATATCAGGGTCGATTGCCCAAACATTGGTGAGGCACAAGGCCTTCTTTGGCCGTAACCTTATTGGATCATCAACTCATTCCTTGACAAAGCCTTTTCACGAAATTTCATTTTCAAAATTACTTTTTGAGAAATTCTGGTCTAACTAGTTTGGGTCTTGGATCAGTAGCTTCGGTTAGTTCCACCATACTAAACAGACCAAGTAGAATATACTTGACCTTATTAGAAAGTCTTCCCTAACGTACTATCATCTCACCTCCTCCCAATACTAGATTTTCAAATTTCAACTAAATCATTTTTCCCTTAAACTAACCAGTCCTAAATCTAAGCATGCAAAGAAAACAAAATCATAATAAAAAAATTATCTAATTATGAATATGGTTTTTATATTGGCTCCCCCTGGACTATAGCCTCGATAATGGTTAGGCAAGATGTGAATCTTGTCCTTGGGGATCCAATACTGGTTTGGTCCTGCTTGTTTATTCAAACAGAGCTTGGGGACCCATGCTTGGACTTGGGTTCTAGGTTGGTTCAATACAGCATAATAAGAGTGTTGCCGAGACTTAGTTCGATATCCTAGTCCAGATCGGTTAAGAACGGACTTCTGCTTTCGAAGGATCATGTCAAGAACCTTGGAACCCAAATAGAATCATTCTAAGGCCACTCTGAGCTCCTTGACTTGAGTTTTCAAGGAGGAATTCTCTTCCTCAAGCTTTTTGAACTTGAGTGGAGTTTCCTTCTTGAATTTGCTCGGTCAAGGACCTCGAGTTGACTTCCTCTTTCATACGTTTTACATCCTGTCGAAGGGACTCAACCCGGATTTTAGATTTCGCTAAGCTGCGAGACAGATAGGAAATTAATTTAGACAATTCCTATTCAGAGTAACCTCTTGCCGTAATTTGCCCGTTCTTCGAGATTGTTATCCTTCCGTCGTCTGGTTACGATTTCGATCCGATGTCGATGTCTTCTGAAGCGGTTAGAGCGAGTAAATTTGCATGCGGGACTTCTTCTTCTTCTTCGGACGAGGATTCGTCCCATGTGGCTTGGAGAGCCTTCTTTCTTCGTGCCTTCTTTGCTTCCTTCAGATTGGGGCACTCTGACTTGTAATGTCCCTTTTTATTGCACTCGTAGCAGGTAGCATTTGTCTTTCTCTTTGAAGTTGTTGAAGGTTCTGCTAGATCTTCCTTTCTCCGGCTTGCTTTCTTCTTGTTCGTTTGGTGCTTTAGCTCCTTGTAGTAGTCCCGAGCTAGCTGAACCAACTTGGGTCGATCCCCTTCGCTATCTTCTGAATCTGAGTCTGAGTCAGACTCGGGTGCTGGTACAATCTTTTTCTTGGGGGCTTTTACTTGAGGTTTTCCTGCAATGAAAGCAATACTCTTCTCGACCAAAGTGGTGTTAGTCTATTCATGCAGTTCTAATTCAGAGAAAAGTTCATCTAATTTAATTTTAGAATGATCCCTGGAAACCTTGTAGGCATCTACCATGGATGCCCACAGTGTATTCCTTGGGAATGTGTTTAGTGTATACCTGATTAGGTCACGGTTCTTGACCTTGTGACCTATCGTATGTAGCTCATTCATCATCTCCTGTATTCTGGCGTGGAGTTGTGCTGCTAATTCTCCTTCGTTCATCTTGATTGTGTAGAGTCTGTTCAACAACAGATCTCTTTTGCTTATCCTGGTGTCGGAGGTGCCCTCATGCAGCTCGATCAGCTTGTTCCAAAGTTCTTTGGCGCTGTTGAAGGGTCCCACCCGGTTCAGTTCATCCTTAGTCAAACCGCATTGAAAGTCTAGGTTGCCTTTGCATCAGCCTTGATTTTCTTCTTCAGTGAGGCGTCCCATTCGGTATAGTGTTGCGCCACTCCTTCTGCATTCTTGGGAATTTCTAGCCCAGACTGGATGATGATTCATATGTCCACCTGAGTTTTCAGGTGGGCTTCCATCCTGCTTTTCCAGTAGGAGAAATCTTCTCCACTGAAAAGAGGAGGTCTGACAGTGCTGAATCCCTCTTGCATGGCCATTTGACTTGTAACTGAAAAAAAATTAAAAACAAAAACTTGTTCCAAGACTGAGTCTTGGATTAGTAGTGCGGGAAGAAAATATAATAACGAAAAAAAATCAAGTGGTGTTGCACCAACCTCGATTAACGAGAAAGATTCGAAAAAAATTAACAATTTTGAAAATTCGAAAAAAAACTCTCAAACTGGTGGTTGCACCAGGTTTGAGCCACCCGCTCTGATACCACTTGTTGGATCGGAGAAAATCGATAGAGGTGGGGTGAATATCGATCTTAAATTTTTTGGAAAAAATAGAGCGATTAAGCAGTGGAAAATAATAAAACAATCGCTAACACAAGTTGGTTTTACTTGGTTCGGAGTCGCGGTCGGCTCCTACTCCAAGGATCATGGTCCTTCACCGTTTACGCTGGGCATTTCTATATTTGTTGAAAATCTTTTACAGGTTGGATACAGATATAGAACTGAAATTTAAAATACAACACTTTTCGTAATTAAAAATTATTGACGCCTGAGGTGGATGGAAATTTGGAGCAGAGGGTCGGTGGCGGTGCTGGAATCGCGAAGTCGGAGCTTGTTGGAGCGCAGCGCTTGAACGAAAGTGTTTGGAGTGATGTGAGCGAGATTGTTTGAAGCCTTGAGGGTGAACCCCTATTTATAGCACCCATAGGGGCGCTTGTATCGATGGGGGTGCCTGACACGTAGCCTCTCCTACGAGAACTCCTATCCGCAGGCTGGGTCAGCGCTTATCCCCTTCACTGAGGCGCCTGGGCTGATGGGGGCGCCTGTGTTAACACAGGCGCCTGAGCTTACTTGGTCTAGAGGCTTCGTGGCAGTTTGCTTCGATGGTCTTGTTTTTGCCTTGAACTGGGGTGCCCGTATCCATACGGGCGTCTAGCCCAATGAGGCGCCTCACTCCATTGAGGTGCCTAAGCTGCAGAGACACCGTTCCTTCGTTCCCTGCAACCAAGGTTAGTTCCAAAACACAAGAAGCAAAATATGTTAGACATTATTTATAGTGTAAGTTGTCTTGGTTCTGACTTTAGGTCTCCCAAATGGAACCCTAGGTCGAATCGACGCCTAATGTTCCCTCCTCCAGGGAACGCGTCCTCACCTACTCCTCTCAGGAGATTTTACCTCTTTGCCAATTGTCTCCTCCAGTTGGACATTTGCCCAGCTACACTCACCAAGTCTTCGGTGCCCAGTCCCCGACCAGGTCTTAGTGCCCAACTTCCGGTCAGGTCTTTGTGCCCAGCCCTTTGTCAGGACTTCTTGCCCAACTTTTGGTCAGGTCTTCATGCCCAGCCCTTTGCCAGGACTTCTTGCCCAGTCCTTGACCAGGACTTCTTGCCCAGCCCTTTACCAGGACTTCTTGCCTAGTGTACCTAGGACTTTCCTGCACACTTAGTAAGCTTGTTAGATCACAACAACACCTTAACTTCTGAACCCTTTGCCATTATCAAAACACAGATTTGACTTTGGTGCTTCCGGCACCAACAGCTACTGGTAGAAGGATGACACGCGAGGAACTCCTGAAGAACCTCATAACTAAAATCTAAATTCTGTTTTGCCACTCTAGTTTTATAACTAACTTCATCCGTGGTGTTTAGGTTGTTGTAAAATTCGAAAACCAATCCTAGATTGACTCCTCGTTCACAATAGACAATGGACTCTAGTTTATAGGTTTCAATGATCTGAAACACATCAAAACAATGATCATGAAAGAATTGACGGTCAAGGGATCTAGGGGCTATTAGTTTGAACATATTTTTACCAAATGCCTGTTGATGAGCGGCATGTGGAAAGCGGGCATCCGTAGGTGGCTGAGGGCGAGAAGACCCTACACCCGCCTCATCTCCCCGTTGTTTCTTCCTATAATGATCAGCCCAATGGAAAACAACGTGAAGACCACATAGTGAGGTAATGTGAGATTAGGGTTAGGGTAAATGAGGGACAAGGGGGAACGATGAATGCATGCAAAAGATGGAACACAATGCAAACAAGAAACAACAAAAACAACTTGATTAGACAAAACTCAAGACAAATATGTAAGGAAAAGAAGAAGTAAAGTTAGGGTTTACTTTGGCGCCATCCGGTGAAGAAGAAGCTGAAATAGAGTGAAGAAGTCACCTCACGAGTGCCAACGAGTAACTGTGAGACCAAGAGTGTAGCGACAGAGCGTCGAGAGAAGAGGATGCATGGTGAGAGAGGGAAGGGAAGACTAGGGTTTGAGAGTGGGAGTACGCGGGAGAAAGGTTTTTCCGAGTTTGGGACGGCGGCAAGCTTTTAGGGCATGAGGCGAGTGACAGTACGGGTTAGGTGAACCATTTTATGCTTGGAATCGATTAAGCAATTGATTACAACCCTGTTTAATCGATCCATTGATCGATTACAGGAGTGTGTAATCGATCAGCTGATCGATTACGGGAGTGCGTAATCGATTAGCCGATCAATTATGACCGTTCGTAATCGATCACATGATCGATTAAGCAGCATTCTGTGCCTGCGGAGAAAGTGCTAGAATCGATTAGGGAATCGATTCAGAGAGGTTATGCCGAAAGATGCAGACCCACCAATCAATTGATAACTATCATCAATCGATTGGAATAACTGATACATGTCGAGATTTGTACTCAAACGTGGCATCCTCCAATTCCTAAGAGTTTAAGCAAGATCACATGGTCTCCAAAGGATTGGATATTGGTTTCTTTCCTTAAAATGTCCAATCATGATCTTCGGACTAAATACACATTAATGGAGTACTAGTCTTCCCCATGATTGGTCAAGATAATGATTTATGGTTAATTTCATCTTCTTGCTCAAAGTAATGCATCATAACAAGCATTATGAGCAAGAGGATGAACCCTAACATCTCACTCCCATCTAGAAATGCACAAGCAAGGGAAGACCTATGTTCTTGTTGTTAGTAGGAGCCCTAGAGCTAATTATGTTATGATTGACTAGGGACATTTTGTATCATATTCTATTATTAATAAAGGCATGTTTGGTTATTATACTTATTTTGTATTTGTGTCAAATAACTAAGTATAATAATGTCCTTGGGTAGTAGGTTCTTATCTACATTATATCGATTGGTTGAATCGATAGTGAGATGATGTAGAGAACACTACTCTAAACCATTCCTAGTCATGTATTAATATTCAAGGGCAATATTAATGCATGGAGACTAGCATGTAGGTCAACTGATGACTTGAGCTCACAAGTCATGGATATGTGATATCAAGTTGACACATGGGTATACATTGGAGAATGTGTACTGAATGACCCACCATGAGAATGTTTCATAGATTGTCATATGAGTGTCATAAACTTTCTCATGTGACTATTGGTATGAATAGTCCTTAGACCTGAAGTCACTACAGTTCCCTACATAAGGAGTTATGTACTTTGGTATCATCAAACGTCACCCGTAACAGGGTGGACTATAAAGGCGATCACTGGGTATGTAATGAATTATGCGGAGGGATATGAGTGATGTATCCCTCCCATATGACGGGAGTGATATCTGTGGGTCCCTTGATCGAGTAGAACTACTAAAACGCATGGTCATGCTCAAATGAGTTAATATGAGATATTGAGCTCATTTATTTGAGTGAGTCTACTCGGAGATCAAGAAACACAAGATTGACTGAGGATGACACGGTCTATGCCTCATTGGTCAATCTAGATATCGAGGATAGAAGGACAAGGTCATACATTATCGTAGTCACAGAGGTTAAGTCGGATCTCGACTTTTCTTGTTACATGGGTAGCAATGATGCATTGCTAGATGTCGCTCATTGCTTATGTGTCTAAAGTGGTTTAAACACATTGCCAACGTTACGAGAACCTATTGGGTGACACACTAAGGACACGATGCCTTGGAGATTAATTGATCTTGGTTTGACTAAGATTTGATTCGAATTGGATTAATTGAGTTAGACTCAAGTGAATCCAATTAGATTATGGGATTAAGTCTAATTTGAGTTAGACTCATCTAGATTAGACTCAACCACTTAATTATGGATAATATTCATTAAAGGGTTTAATAAATATTATTTAAGAGGAAGACTAAGAGACATTCTATTCATTAGATGAATAGAATATTAAGAGTCTCAACGAATACCAAGAGGCTTGGTATTCATTGGGTTTTATTAGCATTAAGATTAGAGGAGCTCAAGGGACATAGACCCTTAGTATTCATTAGATGAGTATAAATACCCCCCCCCCCCCCTTGTCAAAGGCTAGAGGGCGCATCTCTCTTCCTCTTCTTTCTTCCTCCTTGTCCATAACTCCCTAGTGGAGGTTCTTGTGCTTTGTGAACCATCCCAAGTTGCTAGCACAACTAAGGTTGTTCCTCTCCGAGGCGTAGATCGTGTTCGTGTGGATACGTATAGAGGCACGGACACTTGAACATGCAAGAGATCCAGCGAAACAAAGGACTAGCTGGATAAGCGAAGGGCACGCGACAAAGGTATTCCTATAAGATAGGAATTGTAGATCACTTTGTATGAGTTTTCTTTCGCATGGATCGCTCGAGGGATCTTATTTCCGCTGCGATTTTAAATATTTTACCCATAGATCCCTACACTTGTGAGATGCATATTAAGGCAAGTGAGCTGAGTATCTTGAAGTGATCATGGAGGATTATTCATTATGGCACATTCCTAATTCTCTTCGCAAGTAACTAAATTCAGATTCCGGAAGAGGTTTGGTGAAAAGAACCGCAAGATTTGATTTTGACTCAACATATTTAAGAACAATATCACCATTAGACACATGATCTCTAATAAAATGATGTTTAATTTCAATATGCTTGGTTCTTGAATGATGAACCGGATTTTTGGTCAAGTTTATGGTACTCACATTGTCACAAAAAACTTGCACATTTTTATAGATGAGTTTATAATCTTCTAAGGTATGAGTCATCCATAATAATTATGACACACATTCGCCCATAGCTATATATTCGGCTTCGGTTGTGGAGAGTGTTACACAATATTATTTTCTACTTGACCAACTCACCAAAGAAGATCCCAAAAATTGGTACCCGCCACTAGTACTTTTCCGATTCAATTTACACCCGGCATAATCTGAATCAGAATATCCTACAAGATCAAAGGTTTCGGTTCTAGGGTACCACAAACCCACACTTTGAGTCTCTTTAAGATAGCGAAGAATCCGTTTGATTGCACATAGATGTGATTCCTTGGCACAAGCTTGATACTTTGCACACATACCCACGACAAATAATATGTCGGGTCTACTAGTCGTGAGATAAAGGAGACTACCTATAGCACTATGATACATTTTGGGATCAACTTCTTTACCTTCAATATCATTTTCTAGCTTAGTGTTAGTTGTCATAGGGGTAGATATTTCTTTTGCACTTTTTATCCCAAATTTCTTGATAATTTCTTTTACATATTTGGATTGATGAATATATATGTCATCTTTTGTTTGTTAAATTTGTAAACCTAAGAAAAATGTTAATTCACCAACTAAGTTCATTTCAAACTCACTTTCCATGTGATTTATGAACTCATTTAGATAGTCTTTGTTTGTGGACCCACAAATAATGTCATCTACATATACTTGGGCCACAAAAATATCTTCCCCACTAGTCTTTAAAAATAATGTAGGATCAATTTTTCCTCTATGAAAACCTTTTAACACTAAGAATGTAGACAACCGTTCATACCAAGCACGAGGTGCTTATTTTAGTCCATGCAATGCCTTCTTAAGCTTGTATACATGGTTTGGAAATTCTAAATCTTCAAATCCCGGAGGTTGCTCAACATAGACTTCTTCTTTGATAAAACCATTTAAAAATGCTGATTTTACATCCATTTGATACAACTTAAATCCTTTATGAGCGGCAAATGCCAATATCATCCTAATAGACTCTAACCGAGCTACCGGTGCATAAGTTTCATCATAGTCCAACCCTTCGACTTGATTAAAGCCTCTAGCAACCAATCTAGCTTTATTTCTCACAACCATGCCCTTATCGTTAAGTTTGTTCCTAAAAACCCATTTTGTATCAATAATTGATTTTCCTTTGGTTCTAGGAACTAACTTCCAAACTTGACTTCTCTCAAATTGAGATAATTCATCTTGCATTTCCAAAATTCAATTGGGATCAAGCAACGCATCATCTATGGCATTTGGCTCAATTTGTGAGATTAGGGCTACTTGACTCCCTTCATTTCGAATATAAGATCGAGTTCGTATCCCATGTGTAATGTCACCCACTACTTGCTCCAAGGGATGGTTTGTACTTGTCCTTCTGGGTCTTGGTTCTTGAGTTGTAGTGATTACATTCTCAAGTGGTAACTCAACAATACCCTCCGTTTCACTTTCTTCTTTCTCAAGATTATTTTCCTCCTCTAATATCAATTTCTCCAATTCAAATTGTACTTCCTCCTTTATTGCTTTATTTGAACTTGAACTTCAATTTTCTTCAAAAACCACATTTAGAGACTCTTCAACTATTTTGGATCTCTTATTGTAAACTCTATAGGCTTTGCTATGAGTGGAATACCCTACAAGAATACCTTCATCCACCTTTGCGAAAAATTTTCCTAAGTGATCTTTGGTGTTTAAAATATATACTTTACATCCAAACACTCTAAGATATTTTATTGTAGGAGGTTTTCCAAACCATAACTCATGAGGTGTTTTGTTCAAAAACCTATGTATTAAAGTCCTATTTTGCACATAACATGTCGTATTAATTGCTTCGGCCCATAGATAACTATGAAGTGAGTATTCATTTAACATACTCCTAGCGACCTCTTGTAAGACTATATTCTTTCTCTCAACCACCCCATTTTGTTGTTGTGTCCTAGGGGTAGAGAATTCATGCTTATATCCATTTTGTGAGCAAAAATTTTTAAATCTTTCATTTTCAAAATCGCCTCCATGATCACTTCTTAATCTATTGATTTTCATATTTTTCTCATTTTTTTCTACTCTTCTACAAAAAGCAATCAATGTTTCTAAGGTATGATCCTTATGCTTCAAGAAAAACACCCAAGTGTATCTAGTGAAGTCATCTATTACGACTAAATAATATCTACTATCATTCAAGGAAACATGCTTGCTACTATCAAACAAATCCATATGCAATAGTTCCAATACTGTAGACGTACTTAAATTCATTTTACCTTTGTGGGTAGCCTTGGTTTGCTTACCCATTTGACATGCATTACATAGTTTGTCTTTTGAAACTTCAATTTTGGCAATCCTTGCACCAACTCATTCTTTGATAGTCTTTTGATGTGTCTCATGTTGGTGTGAGCAAGTCTTCGATGCCAAAGCCAAGTCTCTTCCTCTTTAGACATGAAATACTTAGCAAACACATTAGTAGCACCAAATAGTTCAACTTGGTAAATGTTTTCCTTTCTATGACCAATAAGCATAATAGTGTTTAGTTCACTATGCTTAATTAGACATTGAGATGAGTCAAACTCAACTTTATATCCCAAGTCACATAGTTGACTAACACTTAGTAGATTGAAAGTCATACCTTTCACTAATAGAACATTCCTAATTATAAATTGTTCAGAAATTTTAATAGCTCCTATTCGAATAACCTTCAATTCACCACTATTGCCAAAGGAAATGGTACCTTTATTTTTATTTTTGAGTGATGAAAATTTTGATGAGTCTCCCATCATGTGCCTAGAGCATCCACTATCAATAAACCATGTTGTTGGATGCTCCCCCTCGACGCATACCTGTTCAAATGCGATGAACTAAATGTTTTGGTACCCAAATGTTGGGTCCAATAGCATCTATAACATATTGCTTGGGTACCCAAGCTTGAGCAGTTTTAAATTTTGAAACATGATTTCTACTAACAAGAGACATGGAGTTAACTTCCTTATCCTTTGATTTATAGCCTAATCCTGCCTTGTTATAAACTGCTCGTTGACTTCCTAATTGTTAGTGATATGAGAGAAGTGTCCTAAGGCAATCGCCTTATGATTGTAAATATTTATTTCAATAAATGATAATTCACTATTTGAGTATACATGTTTGTATTTGATTGGGATCTTAAACTCATCTACTGAATGTCCGCAATACAACTCACAGCATAAGAGAATTTGTGATGGGATCACAACTAGTGATTATCTCTAAATGTGCAAATGTGAAGTATTGAAAATATCCCTAGTCGATGAATTAATAAAAACGGACACTATCATTTCTGTTGAGACTAGCATGGGTTATTGTCTAATCAGCTGATTCTCACTGGCTGGTGACATTGGGATGTCCGGAGATAAACATGGATGCTAGTTAAGGGAACTAGTTCATTGGAGTGACTAGCTGTAAGACTTCATATGGTTATCTATATAGATATGTCAATGAAGTTCTTACTGCGGCTTAAGTGCGATGTTCCTTTGACTTGCGGTGTTCAAGTCATCTTGGTCATGGAGACTTATACTTTAACATCTTAAGCAAGCATCTCCAAGGAGGTGTGGACCAAGGATGATTGGGTATAAGCCGAAGTGCCCGAAAATGTTTGAACAGCCTACAAAGGATTCACCACTCCTTGCGAGGAGATGTATACCCAGGCCTATCGTCGGATTGTTACTCAAAACCTCTGGCCAGAGTATATCATGTTTGGGGTGCGAGTCTCTAAAATACATGAGAGTAATTAGAAATCCAAAGGACGAGAAAGACACTACTTGGGCTAGGTGTGACGTAGTCAACCTAGTGGGGATTGACACAAATAGACCGTGTCCTGAACCAAGTGGGTATAAGATGGTGAAGGGAATAGGGCACGATTCATTAGAGCTGCTGAAGGGTTTCAGAATAATTTCTTCTGAGGTCAAACCGTTGATCTTTCGATTAATTGGGGGTCATGATGTACTACTAGGTGCCACTCATGATCGTTCTATAATTGGTTAATTATAGACGGCCAACATAAATCGAAAGCCTATTTAGTCACACGCACTACAAGTAATCCGAGGGATTTAAAACGAGTTGAAAATTGGATTTTTCGATCAGAGAAATATTTGACCTGCCAGAGAGTCAAAGCAGAACACCAGAGACCAGGAGGAGTTCTACAGCCACTTCCCATTCCAGAGTGGAAGTGGGAAGAATATCCATGGATTTTATCACAGGTCTCCAAGGACCACCCATGGACACGATGCAATTTGGGTGATAGTGGACAGATTGACCAAGTCTGCCCACTTCCTAGCCATCAAGTTATCGCATTCGGTAGAGCAGTTAGCACAGCTGTACGTGAAAGAAGTAATCAGGCTTCACGGAGTTCCGAAGTCGATCGTTTCTGACAGAGATGGGCGGTTCACCTCCCATTTTTGGAGGTGTGTTCAGGACGCCCTAGGCACCAGACTTCAGTTCAGCACAGCTTTCCATCCCCAGACAGATGGACAAACAGAGAGAGTAAATCAGATTTTAGAAGACATGCTCAGGGCTTGTGCATTGGACTTTAAAGGTAGTTGGTGCAAATTTCTGTGCTTAGCTGAGTTTGCCTACAACAATAGCTATCAGGCCACCATCAGGATGGCACCTTATGAGGCATTATATGGCAGGAAATGTAGATCACCCATATGTTGGCAAGAAGCGGTGAGAAGAAAGAGATGGAGTCAGGACTAGGCAGCCAGACTGAGCTTATAGATGAGACCGCTCAGGCTATCCAGACGATCCGCCAGAGGATTGAGACTGCCCAGAGTAGACAGAAAAGTTATGCTGACACACGCCGTAGGCCACTTGAATTCCAAGTTGGAGATTCAGTATTTCTCAAGGTCGCTCCCATGAAGGGAGTGGTGAGATTTGGCAAGAAGGGCAAGCTAAGTCCTCGCTACATAGGACCCTACAAGATCATAAAGAGGGTTGGTAAGGTAGCATATGAGCTGGACCTACCAGAGGATATGTCAGCTATCCACAGTACCTTTCATGTCTCTATGCTAAAGAAGTGTATTCACGACCCTAGCCAAGTGATTCAGCCTCAGTCAGTACAGATCCAAGAAGATCTTAGTTATGAGAGCAGACCGACACAGATAGTGGACAAGCAGTTAAAAGATTAAGAAACAAAGAAGTGCCACTAGTGAAGGTCATCTGGCAGAATCAAAAGCATGAAGAGGCTACTTGGGAACGTGAGGACAGCATGAGAGAGAGATATCCAGAATTATTCTAAGTTCGAGGACGAACTTTTCATAAGGTATGGGGGATTGTAACGCCCCAAAATTCCCATTTTTAGTTCTTAAAGTCCTTAGAATTATTTAAAAATGGTTTAGAAATATTCTAGATATTTTTAGGATTTTTAGAATATTTTTATGGAATTTTCCGAGTTCGTTTAGTATAAAAAAAAAAAGAAAAACGTTTAAGGGCAGCCGGGGGTTCGAACCCGCGACCAGCAGGAGACCAGGCAAGCGCGCGACCAGCCAGGCTAGGGTATCAAGCACAGCAAAGGGTGGAGAGATATATATTTAAGGTGGTTAGGTCATCCGCCCCATAAGTATAAATAGATAAGTTAAGAGAGGAA
>JAGFNQ010006169.1:20893-62521 GCA_024364735.1 Boesenbergia rotunda
ATTAGAATTTTGGGTTTCTCTTCCTCACCCTAGCCGCGCGAAGCAGCCTCTCCCTCTCACGCACGCACGCCCAAGCCCTTCTCCTCTCTTCCAAGGGGCGCCGGCCAAGGAGGGATCAAAGAAAGCGGAGCGTTGTATTCGTCTCGACGAGGAGAACGCGTAGGCGCGAAGAATTCTCCGAGATCTCAAGTTTCTCCCGAGTCCTAGACGTCAATCTTGGTTGTAAGTCCAAGATATCAATGTAAGTACTGCTCACCTGCAGTAAGAGGCGGTTTTTCCGCAAGAATTTCCCTTAAAAGTTTTTAAAAGAGATATTTCCTTTTTGTTTAAGTTTTTTTGCATGTGATCTTAGTTCATTATATGCTTATATATTTTATTGAGTGCCCTATATGAGGTTAGGGTCCAAGAAAAGCTATGAGAAAAGAAAAGAGAAGATAAAGATAAGAAAAGAAAAGGCCAAGGCCTTAAGAAATCCCCAAAAGTCAAGACTTAGGGATTTTAGCACGCAAGGTGCTCGAGAAAATGCCAAGGCATTTACAGATAAGAAAGAAAAGAAAGAAAAGCTATTTTATTTTCTAAGGCCAGTACCCGGCGTCCAAGGGCGTCGTTAAAGAAATCCAGGTGTCCAATTCCAAGGTCTTGGCCCTGCTAGACCAAGGTCTGCTCTATTAGGATTGGTGGCTCGCTACCCCAACCTTTTAGGGAACGCGCATCAGATGATACTTACGTCTTCAGTGGATCCAAGTGATTATTATTTTCAAGTATATGCTTTAGCAAAGTTTTCTAAAGTTTAAAGAGTTTTCAAAAAGTTAAAGAATAGCTAAAGTTTCAAGTTGAGCCAAGAAAAGTAAATCGAGATTTATTAATGCTTGAGTATGCATGTTTTGAGTTATACATGTTCTTAGTTTTCTTTCAAGCATATAAGTATCTCATATGATTTTCATATTGTTCAAGAAGCATGTTTGCACATTTCGAGATTTTGTGAGCTAGATAGTACTTACTAAGCTTTTTGCTTACTAGTTGCATTTCCTCTTACTGCAGATAAAGGTAAAGGCAAGCAATTCTGAAGGAAGGCGACGAGGCGGTGCTGAGTAAAGTGTGTGTGGTGGCTGATTTTGGAGAGATCTTTGAGACGAGACAATTTAGTTATTTGAATTACAATGTTATAGTTTATTCAAATTTCAAGTTCTTGCTTTATGGAGTTTAGCGAACATTTAAGCTTTGAATAGTTTTACATGCTCAATTTCTTAGAGTGAAGATTCCATGTCATTTCATTTAGCATATATATCCTTATGATGGCATTGGATGAGTAGAAGTGTGAGTAGTTGGAAATATTGATACTTTGTTAGAAATATAGATGCATGTGCCAAGATAGTATTAATTTCTCTTTGAATCAAGTTTTATTACTTAAATATGTTTAGAAGAGTTGCATTCACATTTCATAATGTTTTAGCAAGGTTATAGAACATGTATTTGGTGTTATGAATGCATAGGAGTCAAGATTGGTACAAACTCTAATGTCAAAGTTCATATAAACTTGAATAGCTTATTTTCTTCCGCAAAAGTCCTAATTTCAAGTTTATGGATTCATTTTGATTGGCTAAATTGATTGGAAAACTGGCCTAGAGTATAGAAATGGTGTCATGATTCTATTTGGCTCGAAAGTATAGGTTTGGTGGAGTTTTGAAGCAAGTGCCGAAATCTGAAAATTCTGTTTTCAGGCTTATCAGTCGACTGATACAGTATCAGTCGACTGATACCCGAAAGTTGAGTTGGGCGAGGCAAGTTTCAGTAAGTTTCATCTTAGGAGTTTTTGAGAAAGAAAGTGTGACATGGTATCATGCATGACTACTTAAGTTAGAATATCATTCTTAGATGAATTTAAAAGAAAAAAAAAAGATTTCCGTATTTTTTTTCTTTAGTCGTGCATTAGAGTCGAGAAGTAGACAGAAGTAACGATCCGTCTAAGGCAAGAGAAGGCGGGTCGCTACATTATGAGCGGCAAATGCTAACATCATCCTAATAGACTCCAACCGGGCTACCGGTGCATAGGTTTCATCATAGTCCAATCCTTCAACTTGATTAAAGCCTCTAGCGACCAATCTAGCTTTATTTCTCACAACCATTCCTTTATCGTCAAGTTTGTTCCTAAACACCCATTTCGTATCAATAATTGATTTTCCTGTGGTTCTAGGAACTAACTCCTAAATTCGACTTCTCTCAAATTGAGACAACTCATCTTGCATTGCCAAAACCCAATCGGGATCAAGCAACGCATCACCTACGGCTTTTGGCTCAATTTGTGAAATTAGAGCTACTTGACTCCCTTCATTTCGAAAATAAGATCGAGTTCGTACCCCATGTGTAATGTCACCCACTACTTGTTCCAAGGGATGATTTGCACTTGTCCTTGTGAGTCTCGGTTCTTGAGTTGTAGTGATTACATTCTCAAGTGGCACCTCAACAATACCTTCCGTTTCACTCTCTTCTTTCTCAAGATTATTTTCCTCCTCTAATGTCAATTTCTCTAATTCAAATTGTACTTCCTCCTCTATTGCTTTATTTGAACTCGAGCTTGGATTTTCTTCAAAAACCACATTTAGAGACTCTTCAACTATTTTGGATCTCTTATTGTAAACTCTATAGGCGTTGCTATGAGTGGAATACCCTACAAGAATACCTACATCCGCCTTGGCGGAAAATTTTCCTAAGTGATCTTTGGTGTTTAAAATATATACTTTACATCCAAACACTCTAAGATGTTTTATTGTAGGAGGTTTACCAAACCATAACTCATGAGGTGTTTTATTCAAAAACCTATGTATTAAAGTCCTATTTTGCACATAATATGCCGTATTAATTGCTTCGGCCCATAGATAACTATGAAGTGAATATTCATTTAACATACTCCTAGCGGCCTCTTGTAAAACTCTATTCTTCCTCTCAACCACCCCATTTTGTTGTGGTGTCATAGGGGTAGAGAATTCATGCTTATATCCATTTTGTGAGCAAATATTTTCAAATCATTCATTTTAAAATTCACCTCCATGATCACTTCTTAATCTATTGATTTTTAAATTTTTCTCATTTTCTACCTTTTATAAAAAACAATCAAAGTTTCTAAGGTATGATCCTTATGCTTTAAGAAAAACACCCAAGTGTGTCTAGTGAAGTCATCTATCACAACTAAACAATATCTACTATCATTCAAGGAGACATGCTTACTACTATCAAACAAATCTATATGCAATAGTTCCAATGCTGTAGACGTACTTAAATTCATTTTACCTTTGTGGGTAGCCTTGGTTTGCTTACCCATTTGACTTGCATCACATAGTTTGTCCTTTTGAAATTTCAATTTTGGCAATCCTTGCACCAACTCATTCTTTGATAGTCTCTTGATGTGTCTCATGTTGGTGTGAGCAAGTCTTCGATGCCAAAGCCAAGTCTCTTCCTCTTTAGACATGAAACACTTAGCAAACACATTAGTAGTACCAAATAGTTCAACTTGATAAATGTTTTCCTTTCTATGGCCAATAAGCATGATAGTGTTTAGTTCACTATGTTTAATTAGACATTGAGATGAGTCAAACTCAACTCTATATCCCGAGTCATATAGTTGACTAACACTTAATAAATTGAAAACCATACCTTTCACTAATAAAACATTCCAAATTATAAATTGTTCAGAAATTTTAATATCGCCTATTCCAATAACTTTCAATTCACCACTAATACCAAAGGAAACGATACCTTTATTTTTGTTTTTGAGTGATGAAAATTTTGATGAGTCTCCCGTCATGTGCCTAGAGCATCCACTATCAATGAACCATGTTGTTGGATGCTCCCCCTTGACGCATGCCTGTTCAAATGCGATGAACTAAATGTTTTGGTACCCAAATGTTGGGTCCAATAGCATCTACAACAAATTGCTTGGGTACCCAAGCTTGAATAGTTTTCACTTTTGAAACATGATTTCTACTAACAAGAGACATGAAGTTAACTTCCTTATCCTTTGGTTTATATCCTAATCCTGCCTTGTTATACACTGCCCGTTGACTTCCTAATATCATGTCCAAATATTTGGAGCTAGAAGTAAATTTTTCCAAAGCATTTCTAAGACCCTCTACTTGCAATTTCAATGATGCATTTTCCTTTTTAAGATCATTACCTCTAGAATTTGCAACTTCATGATGTGTACATGCTTCACATGGCATAGTATCATTTTCAAGTAATTTCATCTTAGTTTGTAGTTCTTTGACTTTGACTTTTGATCTAGATAAAGCATTTGTCAAACATGCAATAGTAGCATAGAGTTTATCTAATTTAGGAGAAGTTACCTCATCCTCACTAGATGATGACTCGCTTGAAGACTCAACTTCATCTTCATGATTTTCCTCATCTTCACTATTTTCAACATTATTCAAGGCCATGAGAGCCACATGTCTTGAAGTCTTTCTCCTAATTTCTTCATCTGATGAACTAGATGAAGTATCATCCCATGTAGCTTTCAAAGCCTTCTTTTTCTTTGTCTTGTCATCCTTCCTTTTTAGCTCAGGACAATCGGCTTTGATATGACCCTTTTTACTGCACTCAAAACAAATTGCATCAGTCTTTGCTTTTGATTTAGCTTGAGATTTACCCTTTTTCTTGTCATCAAGGAACATCTTCTTGACATCCTTCTTGTTGAACTTTCTAGATCGTCTCATCATCTTCCGGACAAAATTTGTCATTTCACTTGATGATAGCTCCTCATCGCTATCACTATCACTATCTTGCTCGGACTTGGATGAGGAGGATTCTTCCTTCTTCTCCTTCTTCTTCTCTTTATTTTTCTTCTTGCTTCTTTCACCTGCAACCAAAGCTATACCTTTCTCCTTATGACTTATATTAGCTTGTTCATGCAATTCTAGTTCACAAAATAGTTCATCTAGCTTGACAATTGATAAATCTCTTGAAACCTTATAAGCATCAACCATTGATGACCATAAGGAGTTTCTTGGGAAGGATTTTAGTGCATACCTGATGAGGTCCCGGTTTTCCACACTTTCTCCAACCGAGTGAAGGCCATTGAGAAGCTCCTTAAACCTTCCATGTAACTGACTTATGGTTTCTCCTTGCTTCATCATAAAATTTTGCAATTGATTTATAAGAAGGTCCCTTCTGGCAATTCTTGAATCTTTTGTGCCTTCATTTAGCTCAATTAGCTTATCCCACAACTCTTTGGCACTCTTAAACGGACCGACTTTGTTTAGTTGTTCCGAGCTCAATCCACATTGAAGAGTTACCGTGGCTTTAGCATTTGCTTGTGCCTTCATCTTTTGCTCAGCCGTCCACTTGGATGATTCCAGAATTTTTCCATCTTGTGTTGGCGCAACAAATCCCTCCGTAACAGAAAACCAATTGTCGATTTCAGTAATGAGATAATTTTCCATGCGACTCTTCCAATATGCGAAGTTGTTCTCTTCATATTAAGGTGGTCGAGTAGTGTTGTGGCCCTCTTTCAAAGACATCCTCGCAGCTCAAACACTTGCTTCTTTGGGTGTGAGTCCTCCGAAGCGACCCGACTCTGATACCACTTGTTGAGGATCGGTAGAGCTAGAGGGGGGGGGTGAATAGCTCGCTTTAGTTGATTCTTTTTCTTCCAAGCAGAAATCAAAAACCCACACACCACCAATCCAACGCTAACACTTAGATTTACTTGGTCTCTACCTCCTTGAGGTGACTAATCCAAGGGTCCACACCAGCGATCGCAGATTCCACTATCAAATCTCCTTCTCGGAACAACACCGAGGGTGGAGAAACCCTTTTACAACACCCTTGAAAGCTTTCACAAAGACCAACATAAAGAAGAAGAGAAAGAAGTATTACACAATAGGCTTGCTTCTCCTTCCTTTGGTTGCTTGATGAAGGTGTTGGAAACTTGAGCTTGAGCAAAGAACTTGAAGCACCAAAACCCTAGCCCAGATAGCAATGGAACAGTTGTCTCGTTTGTGCTTGATTTTCCGCTTATAACGGTCTTCTTTGCTTCCTGAATCGATTGGTGAGAAGCCCCAATAGATTACCAAGTAGCCGTTGAACAGTACGGATGTTGGATGAACGGCTGGGATTACGCCATTTGAACTTATATCGATTGGCTGATCGATTAGCGTCCTGAATCGATTGCATGATCGATTACCGAGCATTCTGTCTGCGCACAGAATAGCTTGTAATCGATTCACCAATCGATTACAGGGCTTCTGAATCGATTGAGTGATCGATTACCGAGCATTCTGTTTGCAGATAGAATCACTCATAATCGATTCACGAATCGATTACAGAACCTTCTATTTTCGTATAGAATCAGCCTGAATCGATTCACCAATCGATTAGTCATCTTCTAATCGATTGGTGGATCGATTGATACGCTCAACTCTTGACTTCATGCCTAGAGTTCACAGCTGGATCGATTGAAGACCTTCCAATGGATCCGATTACCTTGTGCCAGCGAAATCTCTCGTTTCCTGGACTTCACGCCTGGAGCCTCCCAGCTCCGGGTCTTCATGCCAAGAGTTCCGTCCCCGACCATCCCTTGGACTTCCTGCCTGAAGCTTCCTCAACTCCAGGTCTTCATGCCAAGACCTTGGTCCTCGACCATTCCTTGGACTTCTTACATTACTGCACACTCAATCTCAATGTTAGATCCAATGTATTGGCTTAAACTTAAATAACCGTCAATCATCGAAACCTCTTATTTAGGGCATGATTGCATCTACAGCAACCACACCTGAGCACTTGTAGACTACTAATAAATTTTACCAAAGCTTATTTCGTCAAACTTTGCCCAAACAAATCGAACTTTCTTAAATAGAGCCCGTTGTTGTTCCAACCATTACCAGTCGACTGGTGTCAACACCGGTCGACTGGTGTCAACACCGGTCGACTGGTGTCAACACCGGTCGACTGGTCCACTTGAATTCAAACTTATAGCCAAGCATTTGAATTCTAGCCGACACCAGTCGACTGATCATAAGATCAGTCGACTGATCTTTCTGTGACCTTTACCAGTCAACTGCCCAAACCCTAAACCTAGGGGTTTAACCTCGAGTATAGTTACTCAGCACTTTCCTCGCCCGACCAACTTAGACCTAGCCTCCTCCATCAGCCTCGCGTCCCTCGGATGCCTCCCTATCCTTCATTGCTTGCCTACTAGAGCTTCCTTCGGCCTCGGTCCTTATTGTCGGGTCTTCCTTTGCTAAAATCTCACTTGGACTTTTTCCCTATTGTACTTATATCCTGCATTCTCATAATGCATATCAAATACAACAATAAACCTAACTTAAACTTTTACCTAAATATCAAAACCCAAGGTACCTAGATTGCTCCAACAATCTCACAATTTTTGATATTTTGCAACCCGTTTAAGTTAGGGAAACAATAACAAAGCAAATTATCATGCATAAATCATGGAATCTAACCTTAGGCTCCCCCTTCACCTAAACTCTCCCTTGAGTAGGTTTTCCTTGCAAAGGTACTTCTCCCCCTTTGCCAATAAATGCCCCCCCTTCACCTAAGCTCCTCCTTGAGCTTGAATTTCTTGTAAAGGTGTGTGGGTTTCCCACATAACCCCAACACTTCTCCCCCTTTGTCACACATCAAAAAGAGCTCCAATAATATCTCAATTATTGAATTCTTTAACCTCTAATGATCATAAACATTGTATATTAACCCTCCATAAGATTATATGTTGGTGCAAGATGCATCAGTGATGTCTTCGTCTAGGGTTTCGATGTTTAACAATATACTTAAGTTAGTAACACTATATTTTAGACAAGGTACGGGTTAGTTAAAGTGATCAACAGGACCTTATGTTTGGTAGGATTAACCCAGGTTTGATCAGGTTGACAAGGGTTTAGCCAAATAGGATATGATGTTTGGCAGAGTGAACCAGAACCTAGGGTTGGTTAAGATGACTAAGGGTTAGCCAAATAGAACTTGATGTTTGGCAGGAAGATCAAACCTATATTTAATCTAGTTAATATACTAAGGGTTAGCTAAATAGGATTTGATGTTTAGCAGAAACCCAGGGTTGGTCAGTTAGACCAAGGAGTGAGCCAAACAGGACTTGATGTTTGGCAGAAGAGGAGTCTAGTTAGGATTAATA
The DNA here is from genome assembly GCA_024364735.1 of Boesenbergia rotunda. NCBI lineage: Eukaryota > Viridiplantae > Streptophyta > Magnoliopsida > Zingiberales > Zingiberaceae > Boesenbergia > Boesenbergia rotunda. The sequence goes on from JAGFNQ010006169.1 coordinate 29,037, forward strand.
TGACTAGCAAAAAGAAGTCTTTATTAAGGTGAAGGAAAGTCCTAGTTTACCTAGGCACAAAGCCCTGGTTCAAGGAATTAGGCACTAAGTCCTGGCCAAGGGCTGGGCACCTAAGACATAACTGAGGGTTGAGCACCGAAGTCCTGGTTCGAGGAATTGGGCACGAAGTCTTGGTCAGGGATCGGGCAATGGAGTCTTTGCCGAGCGGGTATCACGGACATAAGTAGAGATGGGTCGAGGATCGGACGTCTCGAGATCCAGGTTCTCGGAGGCCGAGCACGAAGTCTTGGTCCGAGGGATCGAGCAACATAACTAAGCGATGCCTAAGGATATAAGTAGAGATGGGTCGAAGTTCGAACGTCTCGAGATCCGAGAGTCTCGGAGGCTAAGTAAAAGTCCAACTGGAGGTCCCGGTTTGCAAAAGTAACTTCTCCAGGGTGGAGTAGGTTAAGGCGCGTTCCCTAGGAAAGGGAACATTAGGCGTCGGTTCGACCTAGGGTTTCGAGTGAAATCCAAAGTCAGAACTAATCTTTAAGGCTATGATTATCTGTATATTTGTCTTGTATTTGATTATCTTACAGGTACCTAGAGTTGGAGGCAAGACAGAAGAACAAACGAAGGGAAAATGACACCGGGGAGAAGCATCCAGGGCGCCTGTGTTAATACAGGCGCCCCATGCTTCAGGGCGCCCTCAAGGTCATCCCAGGCACCCTGGATGGGCTGATCTGATCCATCCGTGATGTTTGCGATTGTGGATTAGGTTTGACCGCATATGAGGCACCTCAGAGGCTCTAGGGCGCCCTGGATACCACTATATAAAGGGTTTCGACCCTTAACTCAGAACATCGCTTTCTACATCTGCTAAGTCATTCTGAGCGAAGAAAAAGCACTAAAGTCAAAGCTCTACGACCAAGGAGGCTCCATGAGAAAGTGTGGCCCACTTCGGACTTCCGGATTGGCCGGATCGACTTTTGTTTGGTTTTCTTTTAGTTTACAAGTTCACATTTTCAGTTATATCTTTTGTACTTGTAACTCAACTGTAAGACGGGTATTCTCTGCCTCCGAAAATTCTGGAAAGGTGAACAATGTGGGGACTGGTGCCATCGATAGAGGGGGTGAATATCGACTGTAAAACTTCGTGGAAACTTCGTAAACTTTCGAGGTTCGTTCTAAACATGGAGTTAGTAGCAGCGGAAAAATAGAAAGAACGAACAAACACAGAACTCAGAATGCACACGGGATTTACTTGGTTCCCAACCCCCCAGGGTCAGTACATCCAAGGCCTAAGCACGGGAACGCATGTCCACTAGTGGTCTCCTTTTCGGACTTTCTAGAGGCGGAGAAACCTGTCTTACAGTGCAAGAGTTACAATAAAAAATATAACAGAAATTAAGTGCGGAATGTAAATTCAAACCAAATGGAAAAATTCGAAGACTCGGCCGATCTGGAACTCCGAAGTGCTGCGCACTTCCTCCCGGAGCTTCCTTGGTCGTAGAGCTTCGTTGTTAGTGCTTTTCTTCCGTTCGAAATGCTCAAAATGATCGTGGAAGTCATGTTCTGAGCTGAGGGGTCGAAGCCCCTTTTATAGGCTTGGTATAGGGTGCCTGTGATCAATGAGGCGCCTCATAGAGCCTGGTCAAAACTTATCTCCGCACTAAACTCGCAGCAGTCGATAAGCCTTTTAACCAGGGTGCCCTAGACATACAGGGCACCTGAATGAATGAGCCGCCTAGTTAAATGAGGCACCTTATTTCATTGAGGCGCCTTGGTTGATGGGGGCGCCTAGCAGCCTTGTTTCCAGCCTTGTTGTGTGTTTGTTTGCCTGATTTGTCTTCCATTTTAGGTACCTGCAAGATACATAAATACAAGGAAAACACATGTACAATCTTACCCTTAATGAAATGGTTCTGACTTCGGGTTTTCGCGAAACCCTAGGTCGAATCGATGCCTAAGTTCCCACCCACGGGAACGCGTCTTTCACCTACTCCTCTCAGGAGGCGGTTGCCACCCGACCCATCTAGTTGGACTTTTTATGTAGCCTTCAAAACTCTCGGATCTCGAGAAGTTCGAACCTCGACCCGTCTCTACTTCTATCCTTAGTCATCGCTCAGCTATGTTGCTCAATCCCTCGGACCAAGACTTCGTGCCCAAATCCTAGGTCCAGGACTTCGGTGCCCAACCCTCGGCCAGGACTTAGTGCCAAATTCCTTGAACCAGGTCTTCGGTGCCCAACCCTCGGCTAGGACTTAGTGCCCAATTCCTTGAACTAGGTCTTCATGCCCAACCCTCGGCCAGGACTTAGTGCCCAATCCATGATCAGGACTTAGTGTCCAATTCTTCGAACCAGGACTTCGTGCCTAGGATAACTAGGACTTTGGTTCACTTTTTCTTGACTCACGCTTCTACGTTCAATGTATCACTGACTTAAGCATATTGTCAAACATTGAAACACTTAGAGGAGGACATCACTGATGCATCTTGCACCAACAAACAATAGTGGACTCACGCCGAGTACATAGGCCTTGGACGTACTGACCCAGAGGGGTCGGGAACCAAGTAAATAAATCCCGCGAGTATCTGTTTGTTTTCGTTCTTTACTATTCCTCTGCGTACTAACTCTTTGACTAGAATGAATAAATGATGAAGTTTTCCAACAAGATTTACGAGTTGATATTCACCCCCCTCTATTGACGGCATCAATCCTACATTATACACATATTTGACAATTATTTTAACACTTTTCGATTGCTAAAAATAATTTCAGCACGTATCAGTTGACTGAGATAGTTACCAGTCGACTGATCCCTATCGAAAAAATATACAGTAGCTAGTCTCTCTCTAGACGCATTGTTACCAATTGATTGCTCCCTGCACTAGTCGATTGATACCCTGATAACTGTATTTTCAACATTCTGAACCTAAATTCAAAAATGCACCAGAAATTTCATAAATCTCCAAAATTTTCCAAATTTTATGGAGTGATTTGTAGTTCCAGTGTCTACTTGGAAAAAATATATTTAAAAATGTATATATCTCGGATCCCAAGATTGACACAAAACTGAAAACTAGCTAAATGGTTCAATTGAACATTGATCTAAAGTCCTAATTTTGGTTTCCTCTTAATGTATCGGCTCATGTCAAAACACAATGCATCATTAGCATTGGTTTATATGATATTTATACATCAAAAATCAATTTTCATGCAATATGACCCCAATGTCATATTTTCATGCATGAAACTCAACCCCAATGTGTCAAAACCTAAGGATTGAGACTCAAATTCATCTTCAAATCCTTTGGCGCACAACATGGTCCATCTAGACTTCTGGGAGAAATCCACCCGAGATACATTTACCATGGGTCCCAATTTAACTCTTAGAGCTCCCTCTTGAGCTTTTAGCCTTTGTCACCTCCCTAGGTGACTCATCCAAGGTTACTAAGTAACATCGGTATACCTCCGGTGACCCTTAGCTCATAACTTTTACCTTCCTAATCTTGGACGTCTTGTCCTTGATTACACCTCCCTTACCAATGTCATGTACCCTCCTAGCATTTGACATTCTTTTGATTTTAGAGGTACTCAATGTTGGGGCAATCGACCCAAGGATGATCGGGAAGATCATGGTTTTGATATGTGTGTGTCAATATGTTTAAGGTTAGGGTGTTATCTTGTTATTTGATATGTGTGATTGAGTTTGCAGGACTTGGAGAATTACACATGGAAGACTTATCCCAGGGATGACAGCTAGGGAGGAGGACGCCAAGGGCAAGCCGGGAAGTGGACTTCAAAGGGCACACGTGAAGGGTGGCATGGAGGCAAGCCAAGGGAAGGCTTGTGTGCGCATCTGAGGGACGATAGCCGGTGGATGTGGACTTCAAGAGGCAAGCCAAGAGAGTGGACCTGAAGGCACACATGAAGGAATGCCTTCAGAGTGAAAGTGAGTGATTGTATAAGTTGGGTAGTCGACTGGGAGAAAGGCAGTCGACTGCTAGCGAGAACAGAAACTCACAGAATATTTCTGACCCTGGACCAGTCGACTGCCCCAGGGGCAGTCGACTGGTAACCCCGAAAACTAGCCGTTGGCTAGCAATTAAGGCTAGACCAGTCGACTGCCCCAGGGGCAGTCGACTGGTGTTGGGTTGGACAACTCGTGGAGTTGTCCTTTACTCTTATTTAAAGGATGACTTTTGGGCACGAGGAAGGTATGGTTCTTTACTGTACCAAAGTGTTGTTCGTGCCCAAAATCATCAGTTCTTCCTCTCGTTTCAAATTCGATCTTGTAAAGAGAAAGAAGACAACCTTGTAAAGGTTTTCTCCACCTTGAAGGAGGCTTTTCATAGTGGAGAGTGTGCTTGTGCGTGGATCCTTGGATTAGTCACCTTTCGGGTTGGATACCAAGTAAAATCTCTGGGTTAACATTGGATTTCTTGTTTTACATATATTTTGTATGTATTGTGCTAACCATATTGTAGAGAAAGTTCGAGAAATTGCTATTCACCCCCCCTCTAGCAAGCGCCACGATCTAACACTCAATTTGACATTTTTAAAGTTTTGACTACCTAAACACATGTCAAGTCCCCTAGGTCTAATAATGAACCTATCTAGGACTCTCTCCATTTCCTCAAGCCTTGCCTTCAAGACTTGATTTTCTAATTCTAGGGTTCTAACCCTAGAATCAACATTCCACTTTGGACATTCCTAGACCTACCCACATTTCTAGGTATATGTCTCTCCTTCTTGGGATTAATATCTTGATCATTAACTACCTTCCTCCACTTAGGCATGCCGTTTTGGTTTTATTCAGTCTAGCCTTGGGTAATGATTTCTTCAGGTTATTTACCTTGTTAACCATATTCTTATCATTATACCTAAATTTATGATTATTCTTGAGTAAATAATCTATATTATTTTTAACAAGCATATATGAATTAGAAATTTGATTGAATTTTAAATAAGGGATTATCTTCTCTTTTACCTTTGAAGCTCCCTCTTGACTAAAGCTCCTCTTCTTCTCCAATTTGTTCAAATGCCCTAGCTTCTTGAGCTCTCTTTTCCTTGGGCATTTTATATGGTAGTGGCCCCGCTAACCACATGCGAAGCAAATTATATGTTTTTTTATCATTAGCTCTATCCCTACAACCCACATTAGTTTTTAAATGAACTTTACCGGGTTTAGGGTTTACCTCTTTTACCTTCTTGAGTGAAGGGCACCTACTCTTGTAGTGTCCCATTTCCCCACACTCAAATCATTTGATGTGGGATTTTCCACTCTTCTCAGTAGTTGAGGTTGAGGGTTGAGCTTCTAAGATCTCCTCCATCTTGGATTACTCTTCTTCTGAAAACTGCTATGGTTGAGGCTGAAATTGTAGCTGAAATTGCCTGAAATTGATAATTCGGTTGCTGGAAATTTGAATAGGATTGCTGAAAACTTTGAAATGGCTATTGTCCTTGTTGTGGGGGCTGTTGTGAATTAAAATGATTCCCCCAACCCGAATTGCAAGTAGATGAATAAATGTTGGGTCTTTGTTGGAATTCCATTTGCTTCACCAAAAATTTTAACTCCAACAATGAACTTTTGATCGCTAACTATTTATTTGAAAACATTTTGAACGTCCACAAGGTCTCCACCTGCAGTCCTGTCGCAAAACAAACAAAATGGCAGCAACCGTATACAAAAAGATCAAGCAAATGAGAATAGAATCAAAGAATATAAATATTAAACACAAGCTCAAATTATAACAAACTCAACTAGTGATTCCCCGGCAACGGCACCAAAAATTTGATAGTAGCCCAATACTAGTGTCACGAATGAGCCTCAAATTTAGATATTTATAAACAGAAAACCCTTGGCTAACAAAGTTAAAGTGTAGTAGAGGGGCCTCAGGTCGTATTTTTCCAAGGACTAGTTGAATGAATGTTTAACTCGAGCTTGTAAGTTATTTGTCGTTTGATGTTTTGAGTTTTCTAATAAAATGGGGGTTTTTGGCGATAAGGAAATGACAATATGAAATAGAATGAACTAGTAGAACTGAAGTAGGAAATTACGAGAGCTACATTTAACCTAGTGGAAGAACTAAGCACTTAAATTCAAACAACGGAATTAAAATTCAAGAACTAAACTTCAATGCAAGGAATTAATTACAAAAGCTAATTGCAGGGAATTAATTACAAGGAAATAAAAGCTAGATCAAAACAATTCTTAAGAACTTAACTTGAAGTAAAATGGAAACAAGCTAAAGCAATGTAAAGAAAACAAGTGCTTAAACCCAAAATTATCCTAAATTGAACATCAAATGAGTTTATCAACAAGACTTCCCTTTGCCATCACACTAAGGTTGAACTATGAACCCCCTAGCTCAAAAACCAACGAAGGAAGACTCTCTTGCTCAGTTAGCTCTGTTCTGCCCTTCTTGATCGGTCAACCGACTGATCAGGTTCTCTTCTGATCGGTCACGGGACTGATCAGAGGCATCTCTGTCCGGTCACGTGATCGGTCAGTAGCTGACGCTGAACTCTTCTTCTTGACGCGCTGACTCACGATCGACTCCAAAACCTTTAGACAATGTCGGAGAACCCCTCCTAACAATCCTTCAGCTTCGGTCGATGTAAACCCGCGATCAAGTGGAAGCAATCGGTGGAATGGAACTCCGGCGAAACCCTCCCCTTTTCTCCTTCAACTGTGAGAATCTGATTAGCAAATTGAACAAGGAAACTTACTCGATGATTTGAGATCTTGCAACAAACAGGTTTGATGTTGGCCGCGCATGCAATCTGAGAGAAGACACTGACGAAAACGATGAAGAACTGATGAAGAAAAATGGAAGAAAACACGATCTGAAACTACTCTGCTACTCCATGCGACGACAGATCTGATCGGGGGAAGAAGACGTTTATATAGTTAGGAATGGACGACTGAGATAGTTCTGGCCTCATCCAACGGTCGGATCTCCTCCAATCTGAACCAAACCTTCCAGATCTTGATCAATGGCTCTGATCTACTTGTCCTTAGCTCGAATCAATCAAATCTGTGGCAGATGGCTCAGATCTTCCCTTCTCTTGCTTGGATAGTTGAAACTCCTTTAAGCTTGATCCGACGGTCAGATGTGCTCCGATTGGGTTCAAACTTTCAGATCTTGATCTGGGGTTATGATTAGCCCTATCCTGAACTCGGATTGATCAGAAACTCACAGATGGTTCAGATCTAGCCCTTCTCTTGAATGGACGGCCCATATTAATCTGATGCTTGATCACCTTGATCCGGATCCAATTCTGACTCAAGTTTGATCTAACCTTATCTAGGTCCATGATCATTTGAAGCCTACAAAATTAGATTCACATTTTAGTGCCAAAATATCTCAAATATACAAAGATTTGAATTCAAAGCTAAAATAGAAAAAATTCATAAAACCTTATGTAAATGCAAACTTAAGCATATAATAGTGGATCAAAACATAGATTTGAGAGCCTAAATTTATCAACAAAATGGTAATTATCAACTCCTCCACACTTACTCTTGAGCGGCTCGCACAAGCTACTAGTAAGCTAATGATCATAGTTAGAAGCATTTGAAAGGAAATTACCTAGGGTTGTCAATTCTCAAAAATCTAAACTTAATGGACTAGAAACTTGTCCTTAAATCACCAACTTAGTATACTTCATCCTTCATGACTCATTGAGATGAATTAAACACTCAAATCCTCTCAAGGTAAATGTTGGTGGCTCTCTTCCTAAGTTCTACATTCTTGATGAAAGTGAAGTTCACTCAAACACAACATGGTTCTTGTACTACCATAAGCTTGCTTATTATCTACTCTCCACCATCATTCTTGATTTGGATCCACACCTACAAAAGCTTATTAGAACATATTAAAGAAGATATATGAAATGATAGAAATGAAATAGGAGCTTGATGAACTTTGATACTTAAGAATTATGATAAGGAAAATAAAGAAATATGACATAGTAAGGAAATATGGCATGATAAGGAAATATTGAGAAGAAATATAGCATAATAAGGAAATATGGAAAAACAAAGAAAGTGGAAGACTTGGACACTTAAAAATGTTTCTAATGCACTTTGCCCATTCATGGTATCCTCTGATAAATTCTGAGCCAAGGAGAGTAAAGATCAGCTGATTTGGATGAGGAAAATGCTGAATTCAGTGTGCCAACTCCTTCTGATCGGTCAAGAGACCGATCAGGCTTTACTGAACGTTCTGTGGATCGGACTGGAATCTCTTCTGCTCGGACTGGATAGCACCTGATCGGTCTGAGTGACCGATCAGGTTCCTCCCTGATCGGATTGGTGACCGATCAGGGCCTGGTTAGTAGCTGAAATCTGCAGAATTCCTGAAACTGTCTTCTGAGATTTGTCTTCTTTCAATTAGTACCACATCTCAGATCCAACTAACTCCTTGTTCACATCTTCAAATACAAAATCTAACCCATCACTTGCCACTTCATATTTTTTTTCTTTTTCTTTTCTTTTCTTTTGTTCTTTCTGTATTTTTTTCCTCTATTTTTTTCAGCTGCTATTTTTGTCTCTGTTTTTGTTTGCAGCTAACTCACATTCAGAAACTTCACAAACCAAAACCTGAACAAGTATCTCAAATGAATGGAGCAGTCATATACTAAAGCTTCAACTTAATACTTCCCTTGTTCTTAATTCTTCCAGCATTTTTCAGATTCAATTATACCTGAATTGTGCAACTTCACTTTGTCCTCAATATTGATTCAATGCTTGATCCTCCTCCACACTTAAACTTTTGTCCGTCTCGAATAAAGTAACATTAAGAAACACCAAGGCACCCAAGTCCAATGAAAATATTATGATGAACATGAAACTTAGGGAAGGAAAATGGAATATGGAGTAGATCAATAACAAAATTGCAAAAATGATATGAGAAAGGAAACAAAGTGATTCACCTCTATAAATGTGGTCCAATCATAGAAATATAGCTTTGAAAGAACCTATGCAAGTTCTAGAGTACAATCACATGTGTGTATCATAAAAATTTGGTCAATTCCTTACTAGGTAAAAAGAATTCATCTCAAATTATCAATCTAGAGTCCATAACTAAGTAGTACTCAAGCATCCAAGAATTTTCATCAATTGGTTCACATCCTAAGTTTTGACATCCAAATTAATTTGCTTTCAAGGGACTCTAAAACGATATAAGAAAATCTAGATGGATACATTTATTCCTAATCATTCAGGAAATAAGGTGCCAAGAAGAACATGATATCTACACTGACTTTTATTCATGCTACACTACCCAAACATTTATTAGCAATAACTCGTTGTAAAAGAAAAATTACGACTAGAAACATAAAATGGTATTTACAATGAAATAAAAGTGCAAGAAAGATAAAAACTCCAATTCTAGTTGGGTAAAGAGTGTTGGGACCGGGTGCATGTCGACAAGGATACGAGTTCGTAAAATTTAAATTTTTTACGTGCAGCGGAAGAGTTTGCATAAAATAATTTCCTAAATTATTTTAACTTCGTATCTAGCATGCAACCTTATAGTGTATCGACATAATCATGAAATAAAAGTTTGCGGAAGAGTAAACTAATTTACTTTTATACCTCGCGTAACTTGAAGAAAGGGACGAGATCCAACCGTAGCGTCCCTTGGAAGCTTCGCCTCTATTCGCGTCCACACCGAGTTCTCTTCGGGATGACTTCGCAAAGTCACGAGTTTTGTGCCGACGAGAACTACTAGATTCTCGGAAGGCACAACTAGAAGAATAAGAGAGGAAAGGTAGGAAACTAACCAACGAAGTAACGGAATCGTATTCCGGGAAGAGAGGAGTCGCTATCCGCTTCTTCTTCTTCGTGTTCGGGTTTCTTCTTCTCCTTGTTTGCTCACGCCAACTTCTAGGAGAGGTGTGATTTGCGCCGGCCCTAGATAGGAAGAAGGTGGCCAAGGTGGCCGGCCCTAGGTCTTCTAGTGGGCGTCGGCCCTAATGGGAAGGAGAAGAGGAGAAGAGAATAGAAGAGAGAGAGAGGGAGAGCTCTATGATTCAATTACTTGAATTGGAATTAAGGGCTAGCCTTTGGTTCCTTTATATAGTAGCAACTCCTTTGCTAAGTCTCCCTCTAAACCGAATTAACGGAATTAATGGAATTAGTTATAAGAAATTTATCTTATAAATTTTCTTATTGCTTATTCCTTTTAAGCCTAGTCTTATTATAAACAATTTATAATAAAACAAATTAGTTATCATAAGAGATTTATCCTATAAATTCTCTTATGAATTTTATTATAACTAACTTTATAATAAAACTAATTATTTATCATAAGAAATTTATCCTATAAATTCTTATGAATTAATTCCGTTTAAACCAAGTCTTTATTATAAACTAATTTATAATAAAACTAACTTTTCTTCTCTTTAAATTATGGAATAAATTTTTATAAGAAATTTATAAACTTTCTTATTATGAAAAATCAATTCATAATTGATTTTATAAAATTAAAATAAACCAATTCATGGATTATTTTAATCTTCCATAAAAAGAATAAATTTCTATAAATTTATTTATATAAATATCTTTATACAAATTTATTTATCCATAATTTATAAAATAAATCGCGCTGGATTTATCTTATTAATTAAACCAATTAAATTGGTTTTTCTCCCTTTAATGGCCGGCCACCCAAGGAGGATTAACACCCTCTTTGGCCGGCCAAAACCGACCCGAACCGATCGCGAATTAAACTCATTTAATTCGCCCAAAAAGCCTTCAAAAGACTTAGCCATTTTTAGCTTCCATTGCGCCTCTGACTAACTCAGATTCGACTTATTTCTCTTGATCGGAAAATCCAATTTTTAACTCGTTTTAAATCCCTCGGATTACTCGTAGTGCGTGTGACTAAATAGGCTTTCGATTTATGTTGGCCGTCTATAATCAACAAATTATAGAACGATCATGAGTGGCACCTAGTAGTACATCATGATCCCCAATTAATCGAAAGATCAACGGTTTGACCTCAGAAGAAATTATTCTGAAACCCTTCAGCAGCTCTAATGAATCGTGCCCCATTCCCTTCACCACCTTATACCCACTTGGTTCAGGACACAGTCTATGGTGTCAGTCCCCACTAGGCTGACTACGTCACACCTAGCCCAAGTAATGTCTTACTCATCCTTTGGATTTCTAATTACTCTCATGTATTTTAGAGACTCTCACTCTAAACATGATATGCTCTGGCCAGAGGCTTTGAGTAACAATCCGACGATAGGCCTGGGTATACATCTCCTCGCAAGGAGTGGTGAATCCTTTGTAGGCTGTTCAAACATCTTCGGGCACTTCGGCTTATACCCGATCATCCTGGGTCCACACCTCCTTGGAGATGCTTGCTTAAGATGTCAAAGTATAAGTCTCCATGACCAAGATGACTTGAACACCGCAAGTCAAAGGAACATCGCACTTAAGCCGCAGTAAGATCTTCATTGACATATCTACATGTAGATTCCCATATGAAGTCTTACAGCTAGTCACTCCAATGAACTAGTTCCCTTAACTAGCATCCATGTTTATCTCCGGACATCCCAATGTCACCAGCCAGTGAGAATCAGCTGATTAGAGAATAACCCATGCTAGTCTCAACAGAATTGATAGTGTCCGTTTTTATCAATTCATCGACTAGGGATATTTTCAATACTTCACATTTGCGCATTTAGAGATAATCACTAGTTGTGATCTCATCACAAATTCTCTTATGCTGTGAGTTGTATTGCGGGCATTCAGTAGATGAGTTTAAGATCCCAATCAAATACACAAGCATGTATACTCAAATAGTGAATTATCATTTATTAATATAAATGTTTTACAATCATAAGGCGATTGCCTTAGGACACTTCTCTCATATCACTAACAAAGAGAACGGAGCATCCATCTTCGGAGAGCTATCCTCACATGATCAATCTTGTAGTGTACAGCTTTCTCCCTTATCAATTTTCCATAAGTATATTCCGGGGGTCGGAGACGATTAAGGTTCAGAATCCATTATTGGGGTAAATAGTTACAAGTCAAAGTGAACTCGACCCCTCCCACTACATGCTCTTTAGAAGTCCTTCTGGGAGGTTGTAGGCTATTAAGTTTGAGTACCCACTCGAGAAGCCTACGGGATCCTGCAAAACCATGAAAAGAAACTACCTCCCGCACGCATACAGGGTAAGAAAGGAATGAAATATACACAACCTCTACATAAAATGAATCAAGATATGCATCACATCTAATAAAATCCATCTTAGGTACTTCTATGAAATTTTCACAGTTAGTTTCCACATAGGATATATGAAGAAAGTCATCACAGCCAGTAAAATCAATTTTGGGCACCTCTATGGATTTTTCGCAATCAGTATTTACATGAGATGTATCAAGAAATCTATCACAGTCAATAAAATCAATCTGGGGTACCTCTATAAATTTTTCACAATTAATTTCTACAGAAGATGTGTTAAGAAATTCATCACAACCAATGAAATCAATTTTGGGTACCTCTATTAGTTTTTCACCATCAATTTCTGCATAGGATGTATCAAGAAATGTTTCTGCATTGTGTTTGTTTCCTTTATTATATCTTTGAAAATTATATCCGCATTATTCATGATATTAATAGAATCGTGAATAACTACTAGTTGGGGCGAGTTTAAAGTATAAATGATTCATTTTATATCTGAAATAAAAGTAAATATATATACTCAATTATTTTTTTCTATTGCAGTAGGCATTTTAATTGGGATCCTAGCTATGAATTGGAAATTAAGAAGATTTTCAAGAAAAATGTGAAATGTGACGATTTGCAACATATACGGGAGTCAACAAAATAGATCAAATCAATCTTATAATTCTAGATATTCATCTACGGCCTATACAGGAGGTTTTATTAATATCGATGAGCATAGGCGCAGATTGGTAATTTTTTTTAACTCTTTCAATAATTTTTTAATCTATTTTATATTATTTTATTATTTATAATCGTTTTTTAGGCCAAAGAAATGGGGGAAGGAACCTTCATTTGTAGAAACTGTAGGATCGAGAAAGACCGATAGAGGGGGGTGAATATCGGAAAATGTTCGAATTTAAAAGAAAGAGTAAGTGCGCGGCGGAATAAAAACAAACAACGCAAACACTAAGATTTTACTTGGTTTGGAGCCTGGGTCGACTCCTACTCCAAGGCCCACGGTCGTTGACCGTTTACTTTGGGCAATTCTATAGTGCGCAAAACGGTTACAAAGTGAGATTACAAAATTACTGTAAATAAAAAATATACACTTTGTTTTACCAACTCCCGGTGTAGATCGAGTTTCGGTGCAGTGGGAGGTTGACGGCGCTTCGTTCTTGAGTCGGGAAGTTTCCGGAGCAGAGCACGGTCGTCAGAGCGTTTGGATGCGTTGAATGAAAGCTGTGTTGAAGCTAGGGGTCGAGGGGTGCTATTTATAGCACCTAGGGGCGCCCTGGTCGTCGAGGGCGCCCTGCCACGTGTCACCCGATCCGTGCTTCGCTCGGTCAAGCCTTATCGCACCGGAATAGGGATGAGGTTTGACCTCTGGGGCGCCCTGGTCGCAGAGGGCGCCTTGGCTGACTTTTTCCGCGCAGAAGACTCGGCTGTGGATAAAGCTGAGGCTTCGCAGAGAGAGCTGGAGGCGCCTTGGCTGCTGAAGGCGCCTTCACTGACGAAGGCACCTTCGCTGCTGAGGGCGCCTTGCCCAGTAAGCAGCTGAAGCCTATTTTGCTTCGCTTGGTTCTGATTCACCTTGAGGGCGCCCTGGACACTCAGGGCGCCTTGCTCAGATGTTGCCTCACTCCTTTGAGGCTCTCTGAGTTGCAGACACACGTTCCTTTGGTCCTGCATCAAGGGTTAGTCCAAAACACAATAAAACAATTAATAATTATTTTATACAACCTTAGCTGTCTTGGTTCTGACTTTGGTCTCCAAAATGGAGCCCTAGATCGAATCGACGCCTAATGTTCCCTCAAGGGGAACGCGTCCTCACCTACTCCTCTCGGGAGAATTTACCTGGTGCCAACCGGATCCTCCAGTTGGACTTTTGCCCAGCAGCCCTTCGCCAGGTCTTGAGTTTCGCCCAGCAGCCCTTCGCCAGGACTTGGTTTTTGCCCAGCAGCCCTTCGCCAGGTCTTGAGTCTCGCCTAGCAGCCCTTCGCCAGGACTTGGTTTTTGCCCAGCAGCCCTTCGCCAGGACTTGGTTTCCTGATAGCCCATCGTCAGGTGCCTAGCATCCCTTCGCTAGGACTTGGTTTTCGCCCAGCAACCCTTCGCCAGGACTTGGTTTCCTGACAGCCCATCGTCAGGTGCCTAGTAGCCCTTCGCTAGGACTTTGTTTCCTGCACTCTCAAGCAGCATTGTTAGACAACAAATAACCCTTAACTTTGAATCCTTTGCCAATATCAAAACAAGGTTCGATCTGGTGCTTCCTGCACCAACAATCTCCCCCTTTTTGATTATGGCAACACAATTCAAAGTTAAGAAAAAAGATAGCAGTTTAAGCATAAAGGTTAAGACTAATAAAACATATCAATTCGTAACAGTCTAAACCCAAATGTAATTTGAACAGTGAAAAGAGAGAGAGAAAAAAATTTCTCATGCTCATTCTCCCCCTGAATAATTAACTTAACTCTTAACTTTGACCTTTCCTCCCCCTTTGACATATATCAAAAACAAGCATGGGTGAACAAGGTATCTAACAGGGATTTATGAGTTTTTCTAAGTGCTTTATGTTTTTGACAAAGTAATTTTCAAGAATCGAGTAAAAGCATTTTCAAAACTTTTTACACTTAGATAATTTACCATTATAAAAAAATTCAGGCTTAAAAAAAATTTACAACTTTTTATAAGGCAAAAAAAAAAATTTACTTAGGCAAAATTTCCAAGTTTCCAAAAAAAATTTTAACTTTTAGAAAAGGAAACTTTACTTAGAAAATTTTTCAAGAAATTTTTCACGCTTAGAAAATTTTCAAGAAAAGGATTTTTCAGGCTTAACAAGTTTTTAAACTTTAGAGCAAGTACTTTTTAGAAGAATTTGAAAATTAAGTGTCAAGTACTTGATTGAGAAAATTAAGTAAAAAAATACCCGTTAAATACTTAAGTACTTAAAAGATTTTGAAAAGAAATTGTGTTTTGAAATATGTTTTGAAAGAAGTTTTGAGAATAAATTGTGTATCAGAGCTTATGAGTTTTGAAAACATAAAAATACTTGGTATAACTCTTAAAAGCATAGCAAAAGCTTAAATTTCCAGATTAAGTCCATTTTGAAGAGTATTATGAAAAAAAATATTTTGTATTTGAAAAAAATTCGAAAAAGATTTTTGAAAAGATTTTTCAAGTACTTTTGAGATAAATTATGATTTGAAATACATACGTACTTTTAGAAAAGTATTAGATTTTTTGAAAACAAAATATTTCACTTGACTAGGTTTCTTTTCCAGTCTGACACAATCCTAGGAAACCTTGTTAACTACAAGGACATTTCCCTAAGTGTCCTGGAAATTTTCAAACTCAAGTAAATTTTTTTAAAAAAGTGATAGTACTTTAAAATATATGCTAATACAAAAAAAAGTGTGTGAACTTTTGAAGGTTCAATATTTTACTTAACTTGGTTCATTTTCCAGTCTGACACCATCCTAGGAAACCTTGTTGACTACAAGGACATTTCCTAAGTGTCCTGGAAATTTTCCAACCTAAGTAAATGTTATTTCGAAAATAATTTCATAAGTCACACAAATTCTAACAAATAGTATTTTGAAAAACTTAGATTTTTGCAAGAGTTTGAAATAAAGCATGTTATTAAATAATTCCTTTAATTTGACCTCCCCCTAAACTTGACTCAGTCCTGGGAAGCTTGTTGACCACAAGTACTCTTCCTTTGAGTCTTAAGATTTGAGTCAGATTAGAAAGAACTGTTTAACAAAGACATAAGTAAAAAGAAACTTTTACTGAAGTTTTTCTTTTGACTTAGACTCCCCCTTAATTTGACACATCCTAGGAGTCCTTGAAGATCATGAAGTGGACCTTTCCTCTATGTCTTTAGGGTTTGTCAAGATCAAAAGAAGCACTTTTGAACAATCTCCTGAGTATGATAACTTTCAAGGAGATAAATTTTTGAAAACTCAATTTCGAATAATAACACAGTTTAAAAATAATTTTTCAAAAGCTATCGTAATATATTAAGGTTTTTGAATCAACTTTTGAAAGCCTTATTTTGAGATGAAAATAAGTTTTAAAGCATAAGGATTTTGAGAAACCAAAAAAAACATTAAGAAGAACTCCCCCTGTATCCGACATAGACTGACTTTATCTAAGACCATAGTGTTGACTAGGTTTGACCATGTTTGACTCAGTTGACTAAGGTTTGACTATGTTAATCATGGTTTGACTGTTGGAATTATCTTCTGACTTAAAACACAACATAAAAGAAATTTTAATTGAACTTAATTTTCCTGTCTCACCCAATCTAGGGTTTTCAAACAGTTAACCTTAAAAGTTCTTTGTGAGACAGGTTTAAAAAAAATTAATTTTGAAAAGGAATTTTTATTTATTTTGAAAAATGTTATTTAATTTTGAAAACAGATTTGATTAAAAAAAATAAGTTTAGAAAGCAGAAATTTTGAACACTGATTAAGTGATTTTTGAAACAGAATAAGTTTGAAAAATAGAAATTTTGAAAACAGATTAGAATATATAATTATTTGAAATTTGTGTTAGATTCGAATTTGACAAAAGATAATTTGAATTTGAATTTCAGAAATTGGCTTCCAGGTCTTGGCGAGGCACTAGGCCTTCTTTGGCCGTAGCCTTATGGGATCATCCACCCTTTCCTAGACAAAGCCTTTTAATGAAATTTCATTTTCAAATTAAATTAGGTCATTTTCTGGTCAAACTAACTTGGGTCTTGGATCGGTAGCTTCGGCTGGTTTCACCAGTCTAAAGAGACCAAGTAGACTTGATCTTATTAGAGTTGGTTTCTCCAACGTACTATCATCTCACCTCCTCCCAATACTATGTTTTCAAATTTCAAGTAATTGGTTAAGTCCTTAAGCTATCTAGTCCTATGAATAGCCAAAACAAAACTTCAAATAATGTCATAGTGAGGAGAAATTTCTGGATTTTCTAAGTTTGCAAAATTATTAATCAGTTTTTCTTGTATATCAATTTTAATTTTCAAAGTCTCATTTTCTTGTCTTAACATTTTGAATTTTGACTTTGCTAATATACATGATTTCATTAAGTTATCTAAGCATGCATCCATATCTAAATTTGACCAAGGGAGATTAATTAAACTATCAGTATTCAAGGTAAAGAGTGGATTTGGATATAGATTACAGTTACCCATTTTGGTTGGTTGCCCTGGATCTTTGTAACGTTTATCTGTGCATTCCTCTTTGTAATGCCCAAACTCCTGACACTTGAAGCATTGGATGCGACTCTTGTTCTTTCGTGCTTTTGGAGCTCGTTTCTTTGTTGTCGTCGGTGGTATCGTTTGAATCTTACGAGTAGGACACTTAGTTTGGTAGTGCCCTCTCTCCCTGCATATGTAACAAATTATATGATTTTTAAAATTTAAATTTGTAATTTTACCTTTTGATTCCTTATTGGGAATCTCCCCCTTAATTGTTGCTGTCTCGGATCTAGATTCATCTTCTGATTCTGTGTCTGAGTCGGACTTGGGTACTGGTTGAAGCTCCTTCGTTGGTGGTTCTCTTGGAGTTTTCCCTGCAAAAGTTATACCTTCCTCGACCATTGCAGTATCAGCTTGATTATTTAATTCTAATTTAGAAAAGAATTTGAAATTGGTTACCGTCTCAGTTAATTCGTCGTCTGATTCTGCTGGTTCGATTTCGACTCTAGCTTCAGGTTCAGACTCTAACTCGGCTGTCTGTGCTTGGACCGAAAGGGCAATATAACTTACCTGATCTTCTTCTTCATCTGAGATTTCTTGATGAAGATCGATCAATTTCTCCCAAAGTTCTCTAGCACATCCGAATGGACCTATCAGTTCGAGTTGCTCCTTAGTTAGGCCACATTGTAGGATTGCTGTCGCCCTTGCATCCGTCTCGATCTTCCTCAGGGTTGGTTCATCCAGTTGGTCCCACTCGATTGATAACTCATCTTCTGTGGGGAGGTAGAACCCTGTTTGGATGATCTACCATAAGTCCATGTGGGCCTTCAGGTGGGATTCCATTTGACTTCTCCAAAAGTTGAAGTTCTCGCCGGAGAAGAGTGGTGGACGGGCACTGTTCCATTCTTGGTTGGCCACACACAGGAAACAACAAAAATATACCAAGACTTGGTCTTGGATTAGTAGTGCGGGAGAAGGGAAAAATAGCCCAAAATAAAGATTGCACGAATTTCGAGGCAGAATAATAATAAAATAATGAAAATAATTTATGACAAATTTTTGAAAATGTTGATTTTCTCAATTCTGATTAATACTAAAAAAGTAAGAATTTAAAAAAAAAATTTGCTCGAATTAAAGTAGCACGAGTTTCAAAAAAAAATATTAAAATAATAATAAAAAAAGTTTATGGCAAATTTTCAAAAATTGTTTGTTTTATAAATTCGGACTTGTGGCGAAAAAATAAGAATTCGAAATTGAAAAAGGCGTAAGAAAATTTTAAATACACCTACAGATATTATTTATTTGAAAATAAAAAACGAGACTAATCGAGTGGTGTTGATTAACAAAAAGAAAAGAAATAATAAAAAAAATCGTAAACCCGAAAAAACTCTCAAATTGGTGGTTGCACCAAATTTGAGCTACCCCGCTCTGATACCACTTGTTGGATCGAGAAAGACCGATAGAGGGGGGGTGAATATCGGAAAATGTTCGGATTTAAAAGAAAGAGTAAGTGCGCGGCGGAATAAAAACAAACAACGCAAACACCAAGATTTTACTTGGTTCGGAGCCTGGGTCGACTCCTACTCCAAGGCCCACGGTCGTTGACCGTTTACTTTGGGCAATTCTATAGTGCGCAAAACGGTTACAAAGTGAGATTACAAAATTACTGTAAATAAACAATATACACTTTGTTTTACCAACTCCCGGTGTAGATCGAGTTTCAGTGCAGTGGGAGGTTGATGGCGCTTCGTTCTTGAGTCGGGAAGTTTCCGGAGCAGAGCGCGGTCGTCAGAGCGTTTGGATGCGTTGAATGAAAGCTGTGTTGAAGCTAGGGGTCGAGGGGTGCTATTTATAGCACCTAGGGGCGCCCTGCCACGTGTCACCCGATCCGTGCTTCGCTCGGTCAAGCCTTATCGCACCGGAATAGGGATGAGGTTTGACCTCTGGGGCGCCCTGGTCGCAGAGGGCGCCTTGGCTGACTTTTTCCACGCAGAAGACTCGGCTGTGGATAAAGCTGAGGCTTCGCAGAGAGAGCTGGAGGCGCCTTGGCTGCTGAAGGCGCCTTCACTGACGAAGGCACCTTCGCTGCTGAGGGCGCCTTGCCTAGTAAGCAGCTGAAGCCTATTTTGCTTCGCTTGGTTCTGATTCACCTTGAGGGCGCCCTGGACACTCAGGGCGCCTTGCTCAGATGTTGCCTCACTCCTTTGAGGCTCTCTGAATTGCAGACACACGTTCCTTTGGTCCTGCATCAAGGGTTAGTCCAAAACACAATAAAACAATTAATAATTATTTTATACAACCTTAGCTGTCTTGGTTCTGACTTTGGTCTCCAAAATGGAGCCCTAGATCGAACCGACGCCTAATGTTCCCTCAAGGGGAACGCGTCCTCACCTACTCCTCTCGGGAGAATTTACCTGGTGCCAACCGGATCCTCCAGTTGGACTTTTGCCCAGCAGCCCTTCGCCAGGTCTTGAGTTTCGCCCAGCAGCCCTTCGCCAGGACTTGGTTTTTGCCCAGCAGCCCTTCGCCAGGTCTTGAGTTTCGCCCAGCAGCCCTTCGCCAGGACTTGGTTTTTGCCCAGCAGCCCTTCGCCAGGACTTGGTTTCCTGACAGCCCATCGTCAGGTGCCTAGCATCCCTTCGCTAGGACTTGGTTTTCGCCCAGCAACCCTTCGCCAGGACTTGGTTTCCTGACAGCCCATCGTCAGGTGCCTAGCAGCCCTTCGCTAGGACTTTGTTTCCTGCACTCTCAAGCAGCATTGTTAGACAACAAATAACCCTTAACTTTGAATCCTTTGCCAATATCAAAACAAGGTTCGATCTGGTGCTTCCTACACCAACAGAAACTTTTACCAAAACTATTACAAAAAAGATAAGTCTTGGAGTGGGACTTGAGCTAAAGCAATGAAGATTTGGAGTAATTAAAAATATGTGTTTCTAAATTTTTTTTACAATAAGTTTATTTTAGATTTTGTCATTATAATATAGGATAAATATGATAAGCTCAAGATAGCATATAGGTGTTCATGTATTAGTGAGGAAACTGAGGAATAATAATAATATGGAATTGTTACTTGGGGTGAATGGGCGACAAAAAGGGGAAGGATATTGTGAATGAGTTCTTTAAGCAAAAATCATAGAGTTTCTCGTAAATCCTTTTCAACCCCACCAATAGTCGTGACTCAATCAATACCTTAACTGAAGAGGTTTCACAATTTAAGGGCATATTATTGGAAAGAGATGAACAAATGATAGCTATTCAAGAACAACAAGATTTTATTATGAAACATCTTCAGTTAAGTTCTGCTCTAAGTCAGATTCCTTCCTACTTCGGTGATATTGGTGGCAACGACGATGATGGTGGGGATGGTTGATGGGCCCAAACTATGTGTCACGAATGTGGGCCTCAAATTTAGATGTGAATGAATGCTGGAAACCCTTTTACAATCAAAAGTATGAAAATGTAATATAGGGGTCACAGGTCGTATTTTTTCTCGGAGCTAGTTGTCGTGTTTGATTCGAACTTGTATTTATGTGTCGTTTGTGTTTTTGGATTTCAAACAAGTAATTGGATTTTGGTTTGTAATTGAAAATGAAATTGCAATGGAAAAATAGAAACCTTGATTTGTTAAACTAAACAAGAAAATTGGCACTAAAAAGCTCAACTAATGGAAACCTAAGTAAGTACTTACCAATTTTTTATGGGAAATCATTTTCTGTTTTCAACAAACCAAAAGAAATGCCAAGCAATGAAGTAAAGACAGTGATAAGAGTTTTCGGAAACAAACAAGCTTGCAACAAATCAATGCATGCGAAATTCAGAATTTAAGCAAACAACTCAACTAAACTAGCTAGAGAGTTTTTGGAAATCAACCACTGCCAACTAAATTCAGAATTGAGTGAGTGCAACTTATTGATTTCAACACAATCATATGCCACAAAGAAAACAAGCTAAATTCGGATGCAAAAGTTTCAAATCTATTGGCACGCAAGATATAACTCTTTGTGTCAAAACTAACACCAAACTTAAGAAATTAGTAAACTTTCGGCTCCAATTCTTAAGCTGGTTGGTTCAATTGGGAAACAAGGCTATTGGGGAAGAACTAAGCAAGACTAAGGCAAGGAATTGAAACTGAATTCAGAACTTGAAAAGCAAAAGAAATCAGAAACGAGGTATGCAGAAATTCAGATTTGATATTCAGAAATTCAGCACTAGCTGAGCTAAAAACCGGAAATGGATTGCAAGAAAACGAAACCAAGTTCTATGTTAACTAAGCAAGCATATATCTGACTCTAATGCAGGAATTAACACAACTAAAATGCAAAGACAATTTGGATAACAAACAGCCCTGGCAAATTCAGAAATCGGTAGGAATTTCAGCACTATAAGTGGCACGCAACAAAGGGATTGATGCACAGAACTTAAAGCAGAAAACAAGCTAAAATAAAGTGTATCTACTCACTAACAAGTGACTTAACTAATTAGACTGAAAGATTAAACCAAACTACAGCTGAAACACATCAAACAACTACACTTATGAATCTGAAATTTGCAGAAATTAACAATACTCACAATAGAAAACTGATACGCAAGGTTTAGCTGGGAAACAAACTGAAATTCGGAATTACCAAGCTAAACAAGATTCAGAAAATGAAGCTAAGGTCTAAACAAACTTAGACTAACTAGATTAGCTCACTAAAAGTGAAACAAACTGAAAATTTCTAAAACTAAAATGCAATTTCAGAAATGGAATGATACGCAACTTACAAAATGGCACGTAAAGATTTAAGCTACAATTAAACTAGAATTTAAAGCAGTTATCCACTACACACATTCCCTAACTATCAAACTTGAAGAACTACACGCAATAGAAACCAAACACAATTCAAAACTTAAACTAAGGTAGCTGAAACAGCCATTCAAAACAGAACAGTGCAGAAATTTAAAATTACAGCTAAACTGAAATTTAACTAAGGAAAACTACTCCTCGATCCCTTCTTCAGCTCAGGTACTCCTTGGTTGTCAAGCAAGGGAGAGCCTCAGACCCGCAAGCTCAGCAAATCATGGGGAAAACTCCATCTGCGATTGAATACAGTTCAGATTGCTCATTTCTGAAATTTCCACTCGAAATCTTCATTTCAGCTGCGTCTGCATGCGAAGGTGAATGGATGATGATCTAAACTCTCTAGGGAACCCCTCTAGATAGCTCAGGTGGAATGAATTCGAGCACAGCCAATCCGAAGATGTCAATTGGTCAGAACTGCGGAAACCTCTCAACAGCACTGTCTATTGAGCAAATCTGATCCGGAAACTCCACTGATGGCTTTCCCAACGACCTAGCACTAGCTCTGAATCAAGAATCGAGTGATCACGCCTTCGGATGAAGAAAAAAATTGAAGAACACAAAGAACACGCAAAAGGAAGCACTGTAGCGGCGAAGACGCGATGAAGGGGAAGCTGCGGCAATTTTTTTTCCTTAAGTAATTAAGCACGGACGGTCCAAATTGATCCACTTCAATCCAACGGCTGATCTTGGTCTGATTTGAGCCAAACTTTGATGATGATGATCTAGGGTCAGGATCTGCTTTGTGGTAGCTTGGATCCTCCAGATGTGCAACGGATGGTCCAGATCAACCTAATCTGTGAATGGACGATCTAGAGCCCTCCGAGCTTGATCCAACGGTTGATTTAGCTCTGATTGGGATGAAACCTTCAGATCTTGATTAGTGTACTTGATCAACCCTAACCCTAGCTTGGATTGCTTCAGATGGTCCCGGATGGCTCAGATCTAGCCGCTTTTGAATCGGACGGCCCGGATTAATCGTAAGCTTGATAATTCGATCCGGTTCACTTCCGACTCAAGTTTGACCCAATATGCCCTAGGTCCATGAACCTTTTATGCCTACAAAAATAAATCAAGAATTTAGTGGCCAAATAATCCAAAAAATGTGTAAATTTACAATTAAGTCCAAAATAAGTGTAAGTTCTAAAACCTAGGGCAATTTCACAATTAAGCAATAAAAACATAGGTCAAACATGGATTTTAGCAGCTCAAATAATCAATAATATAGTATTTATCAATGGTTCGCATGACTTTTGTATGATTATTATTTATCTCATAATTTATATATTGAATAATTATTTGATTGTGTTATTTTTGTATTTTTTTTATTAATAGTATTCATCTGTTTCGAACAGGATGGTTGGGACAAAATGAATATCAATGTTGGAAGAAATATTAATGAAAATGGAAAACAGACTGGAAAATGCAAACCAAACGCCCCCTAAGTTTTGTGTTCATATTTTTTTTTGTTTTCAATGATATTGTTTGCTTGTTTTAATGTGGGAAGAAAAGAATATTGGAAGAAGGAGACGAGAGTACTTCTTAGGGACATTTGGAGTTGGTGATGTATGGATGTTTTGTTAAATCCAAAACTTTTGGCTAGGTCACGGAAGTTTCCGGAGGGTTCCTGAGACCAAATTTAAGGTTTGAGGGGCCTTTATGCCAAAAGGAAATAAAGTTGTAGGGGTTTCCTTGATGGAATCGGGTATGGCTCGGGGGGTTTCCTAAGCGAATACGGGGTCGAACATGAGAGACCTCTCCATATCTACGGATTAAAAATTTAATCCGAATGGAGACCCATCTCCCAAACAACCATCTTGTCATCGTATCAATTGATTTAAGTTACAACTTAGCCAAACTCAAAAGTAAGACCTTGTAACTTTCTGAATCAATTGATCGTGGAAAAGACGACGAGCGGATCGCTGATTTTTGTGTTTATCTTCAGGGTCCATGACATGATTAATTATTTATAATTAATTATCTAATAATTAACTCAACAATAATTAATCAAAACCACACATGCAATATCAAGAGCATCACATGAAATAATAGAAACAAACAAGGAGCCAAAGAGAGATATACCTCGTCTTTTACTTCGTAGTCTTCTACCGTATGACCCTCCCTTCTTGGACGTCGTGTGGGAGACGGTTTACCAAGACGCGGAATCACCAATGCCTCTCTTTCTTCCCCACCCTAGTTTGGCCGAAACTCTAGGGGAGAGAAAGAAAAGCTTCTTCTTCCTCCTTCCTTGAACCCGCCGGAAGCCTAGCTTCCAAGGGCGTCACCGCCGACAATCTTCCTTCTTCTCTTCACCTGCTCATGCTGCCACAAAGAGAGGAAGAAGAAGGAGTGTATGAAGAGAGATGAAGTTGACCAAAGTCCTTCTTCCTTCTGTTGGATCGGGTTGGACCGGCTAGAGGGGGGTGAATAGACGGTAAAAAAAATATGAAAGTGGAGGCACTCGTCTTTAAAAAAAACTTGGTCGCAACTGAGAACGTTGCTTCCAATGCAGTGGACGCTCAATAAAAATCTCCTTGTGGCAGAGAAGTCTTACAAAAATAGCACACTAGACTTTTAGAGAATTTACAAGAATGAATTAATTAAATGAATCAAAAGGTTGAAACTCTAAGCCTATTTATAGCCTAAGAGAATAAATCTGGATTGTTGATTGTTGAGGAATTTTCTCTTGACCGTTGATCCATGGATATAATCTGGATGGTTGATCTTGGATGGGATTCCAAGAGAAGGACTAACCCCCTTCATCAGTGCTCCCTTCTTGATGATTTGCCATCAGCGCAAGTCCCGCGTATTCTTGACCTTCCGACTCTTCTGACGAGGACTCATCATCGAGTTGGATCTTCCTTGTGTTCAGTGCGGCGATGTCTGGTTTCTTATTCTTTTCTTCATGCAATTCCAAGAATTTCTCCCAGAGCTCTTTTGCCGAGTTGTAATTCTCGATGCGGTTAACTTCTTGCGCCGAAAGAATGACTAGTAGATGAAATTCAGCTTTGTCGTTTGCTTCAAAGTCTGATTTCTCCTTCTTGGTCCACGACTCTATTTTTTTATCCTTGCCGTTGTTGTCTTTAGGAATCGAAAAACTATTTTTCATAATTAGTAGCAGTTTAATATCAGTTTAAAAAAATACCTGCATTCGGCGTTTCCACATCGCGAACTCCCCCTCAAATTTCGACGGGTAGATTATGGCTCCAACCATTTTTCTTCAAATTGCTGCAGTTGGCGGTTAGTCCTTCTACGGCAAACTTGGCTCTGATACCACTTATTGAATCGGGTTGGACCGGCTAGAGGGGGGGGTGAATAGATGGTAAAAAAAATATGAAAGTGGAGGCACTCGTCTTTAAAAAAAACATGGTCGCA
This sequence comes from Boesenbergia rotunda, assembly GCA_024364735.1. Lineage (NCBI taxonomy): Eukaryota > Viridiplantae > Streptophyta > Magnoliopsida > Zingiberales > Zingiberaceae > Boesenbergia > Boesenbergia rotunda. Next base: position 54,626 of record JAGFNQ010006169.1, read on the forward strand.
ACTGAGAACGTTGCTTCCAAGGCAGTGGACACTCAATAAAAATCTCCTTGTGACAGAGAAACCTTACAAAAATAGCACACTAGACTTTTAGAGAGTTTACAAGAATGAATTAATTGAATGAATCAAAAGGATGAAATTCTAAGCCTATTTATAGCCTAAGAGAATAAATCTGGATTGTTGATTGTTAAGGAATTTTTTCTTGACCGTTGATCCATGGATGTAATCTGGATGGTTGATCTTGGATGAGATTAAACTGCATCCATTGGATCTGATTAAAGGATAAAGTTATCCTTTAAGAGATAACTTTGTCTTCTGCTAGCAACAGATAAATAACTTTATCATTTGCTCGCAACAACTTTAATCACATCTCTTCTTTATCCTAGTCGGTAAGGTTGGTGATATATGTAGGCGAGGTTGTTGGTTCGAATCTTCATACTATCAAATAAATTTTTTTTTGTTTCAGGTGCCTGGTTTGACTTGGTCAAATTGACTAGTCTTTTGGTTCATCTTCTAGGTGATTTCCGGCCAACCGGAGTTAGGCTCACCCGAACCCAACTCCAGCCTTTCGCCCCTCGAGCGTCCTTCATCCTGGCTTCTCGTCCCTCGGACACCGCGCACGTCCTTCACGCTCCACCGACGTACTCTTCCGCAGCTTCCGCGTCCCTCGGATTGTACCGAGTCCGTCGGCTCACTTCCCTGCACAATCCTTCTCGTCCGCTACATCTTATGCTCGACTTCCTCCGTACCTAAGCTCCTGCACACTTAGCAGAGGGATTAAACATACCAGGACCTAACTTAAATCGGTTGATCACATCAAAATCAACCAGGGGTACTTACACCTTCTTCTTCCTTGCGCCGATCGCCGGAAACCTAATCCCTTCTCTAATGCGTCGCCGGCCCGACTCCCTACTTCTAGGAGACGTTGGCCAATGGAGAAGAGATCAAGGTCGAGGAAGAAGCACTGAAAGGAGAAGAAGAACCTCTCCTTTCCACTAAACTCCAAGCAGCCACTCCCTCCTTCTCTCTCGTCGTTTGCGACACCAAAAGAAGAGAGAACTTCTTTTATCCCTCGCCGCCGACCACCGTTCTTCTCTTTGAAGGCTTGTGCACACTCAAGGGAAGGGACCGGAGAAGAATTCCAAGAGGAAGAGGTTTCCTCTCCTCACTTGACGCATCCTTCTCCTCCACACCCGCCAGTGCCAATAATAACCTAGGAAAGAGAAAACTCAAGAGAGAAACCCTAAGGGAGAGACTTGGGGTTTTGATATGGTTTAATTAGACTTGGTTTCATGATACCATGGGGTATTTATAGGACTACGATAGGGACCATGAGGAGGAGTTGGGTCTTGGCCCGCTAATGGATCTAAATTCGATCCATTAATGGAGATCCATTCCGTTAAAGGATCCCCATTGAACTTCCTCACCGACCCCCATATTTTCATATGGGCTCCACCTATTATGAGCACATCCATCCCCCCAAATTTAAGATATCGAATGCCCGTCGATTAATTTAAATTACTGACAATTTTAATTAATCAACCTCTTGATCCTTGACTAGTACCACTCAACCTTTTCATCATGTTGGACCATAGTATACTTGCAAGATTTAATATGATGAATCTTATGAGCTCATCAAAGGGGCATCATCATCCCGACTCACCAGGACACGGATTTCATCAATAATCAATGGCACACCATGCACATAACATTATTTCCCAATTTACCGGACCTATTGATTTAACAGAATAAATCTCGCCTATTGGTAAATCTAAGAAACAATAATTAAATACACGTGCCCGTTATTATATAGGGATTTAGAGATTGTACTCCATAATAAAATCGAGGTCTAATTATAAAGTCTGTATAAATTAGATGAACTCTATTTTGGTCCTACTCAATGCACACAAAGTGCACTAGTGTAATTCTATGGTTAAGATAAACCACACCTAATTATACTACTACCATTCCGATGGTTTGTCCAACTCCATCTCGATTGTGAGCCTCTTCTTATACTCTGCAAGGAACTGATAACATGATCTTCTGTGCGTCACCACACACCATGTTATCTATAATGTAAAGTATTAGACATTTTATGCATATACTAATGTAAACATGCAACCTGTGATTTTGTGATTCTCTTTTAAAATGTAGATGTTCTTATACAAAAGCAAGACTTTTAGTATATATCCTAACAATCTCCCTCTTATACTAAAAGACTTTGCTATTTTCAAAATATCATACATCTGACCCCTTGATCCTCCACATGCCTAAAAGCTCTCGCTACCAAGACCTAAGTGAAAAATCTTCCTAGGTCATCCTCTGATATAATCTAGGCAACAACAGCTATTCCTCACAAGGGTGGTACTTGCGCTCTATGTATTTGCTCGCCTTATGGACTCGCTGTTCCTTCAAGTTTGCAACTGCACCATTTTTATCACAACAAATGTGATAGCTTTGAGCAAACCAGGAATCACATCGAAGTTCATCTTGAAGTTCATGAACCATGTAGCTTTCTTGGCTGCCTGAGAGGCTGCCAGCTTCCATGGTGGAGTCCGCTACGCAGCCGCTGCGCGACACTCCCCATACTATGGTTCCACCTCCTAAAGTAAACACAAAACATCGAGGAATACTTATATTTACCCCTGTTTGATTGGAATTCTGTATCCATATAAGCCACAGGAGATTGGTCTGTCCAGTAAATCAGCATATAATCCTTAATCCTTCTCAGACACTAATATATGCTTATCGTTTTTCGGCACATGATATGCACACACGACCACTCATGGATTAGTGGATATCGTTGGGTGTGTGTATTTTCTCTGTACTGCTCTCCTCAACCACTCATGGGTAGTGGTTTCGGAGCGTGATAGCAGGTAGGGATCCCTTCTCTTCCCATAGACCAGAGAAGATGAGAGAGATATCTCCCTCATATATACATAGGCGGAGTGTTTACTCCACCAGCATCCTACCCACTCGGTCACTTAGGAGCAGTGATGGCAGAGTGCGGACAGTGTCATAGTTCTACCCACTCGGCCGACATATTATCGCATATCTCGGTGGCTTGACTGGTGTTAGGGGGTGAGCATGACATTGCATCATGTGCATATGATGCATTTGTGCATTTAATTGTGTTTGCTGCATTTATTTGCTGCACTTGTTTGACATGCACATACAGGATATACTTTTGGTATGGTTTGTTGACCCTACACTTGCTCGTATGGTACGAGTCCTATTATGATCATGATAGACTGATTTCTAGTATGCACTGTCTTTTATTATTTCAGTTATGCATACTTTTGATATTATTATTGAGACTGTATCATGTTGTGTCTGTATAGCTTGTTGAGCTACTTTTCTGCCATGCATATCTTTTTATATACTTGTGGAGTCCATTTGGACTCACCACCCGTCACAATGTTTTTGTTTTCAGATTGATAGCTCATCGGAGGAGCCCAGTTGCCGGTCCTGGTCCCTACGACTTTGTTGTTGGGTGCTTCGGCGTTTGTTTTCCTTTTTATAGCATTCCTTATGCGTTGTATTCATTTTTTATATGTTATGGATTTGTATTCGCGATCCATTCGTACAGTATTATATTTTTGAGTCCTTTGTTGGACTTTGTGTTTGTTGATTTGCTGCACGTCTGCCCTGGGGGCAGCTCAGGTGAGCTTTATAGTTCCAGAATAGAGTTGTTTCATTTTCTTACATTATATATATCTGTTTTGTGGCCTGAGGCCAAATTATATCTGTGTGTGTTTGAGTGTATGTGTAAATTGTCCGCTGGACAGGGGAGATGCTATCTGATTTTATATTGGATCAGCGACTTCATGGGTCTCAGGGCGTGACATGTTTGATATTTGGTGATGATGGTTAGTGATGCATGCATTTATTTGATGTTTTTGGTAACGATGTTTGTATGCATTTATGTGATGTTTGGGTGATGATGTTTGTATGGATTTATGATTAACGAGGTTTTTTCAATCTTGGACGATCGATCTGGTCCCACGGAAGTTTCTTACTGGTCGCCAAGGTAAATCGGAAAGCGCTCGTGGTGAGCGTCTAGAAGCCCAGCGTCTCAGGGTTTGCATCCCATTTGGAAGAATGTTTGTATGGATTTATGTAATGTATTTAGATGTTTGATATGGATTGGAGATTGATTTGTATTATATGGATTTGTATTATATGGATTAGAGTATTTGTTGTATGAATTATTGAATATGTTGAATATGATACGTGGAATGCCTATTGTATATTTATTATTAAACAGATTTATATTTGTTGTATTAAAACGATATACTGGAAAAATAACCATTTTTTTTAAAATTATTATATTTTGTGACGAATGTAACGACGAAAATTATTCGTCACTAAATTATCGTAGATTAACATAAATTACTATATATCATAAATCTATGACTAATTTTGAAATTCGTCGATGAATTTTGAAATTTACCGCAGATTCGGTGATGAATTTTTGAATTCGTCGTTGATTTAATAAGATTATAATTTACAATTTTGCAACAAAATTTATTTTTGTTGCAAAATTTGTGAGGAATTTATATTTCTTTGTTAAATCTGGGACCAAAAACAACTTCGTTATAGATATAAATTTCTCAAATTTACAATAAATTTTATCTATTATATTCAATAAAACACAGTTTATCCAACCTGTGCATGCACACGTGGCATCCCCACATAACCTAGTTTCCCGCCTAAACCAATTATATATTAATACTGATTCTCTATTCTCTATTAATTAATTAATAGATTTATTTATTATTTATTAATTTATTAATTTGTTATAACCTTTTCCTTTTTTTATTTAGAAACCTAAACCTAAAAGCTACAGTGACCTCCTTCTCCAATCTCCCCTCCTTCTCACCGCTGCCTCTTCTCCTTCCCTCTCTTCTCAATCTCGCCTCCAACGCCACCTCTTCTCTTTCCCTCTCACGCTCGATCTCGTACTTGATCTCGCCTCCAGCGCCACCTCTTCTCCTCCCCTTTCTTCTCGATCTCGCCTCCAGCGTCACTAGTGTCCATGTTCGATAAGAGGTTCGACGATGAGATGGAGGATAGGAAGGAGAGGGTTGTAAGGTCAGTTCATGTGTGTTTTTTTAAATATGTTCAAATTGATTATTATCAATATGAGAGTTGGACCGGTGTTCATGTGCTTCCTCATCCTACAATATTGTTAGTGAGTTCAGAAGAAGATTTAAGAAAAGGAATGGAACTTCATTAGGTTCTGCTACCAGCGGATCTTAGGGTAGTCATTAGTAAATATTATTTCTTGATGTTGATTATAACTACCTAATCTATTATTTCTTGATGTTGCTAAGATTCTGCCTAATCTTAGGGTAGTCATTATTTTTGTTTTTCACATCTTAGGAAATCGTCCAAACCCATCCAACAAATTGTTCTATCTTTTTTATTTCTTCTTCTTTACATAAGTGAACGACTTCGTGTTAGTGATATGAGAGAAGTGTCCTAAGGCAATCGCCTTATGATTGTAAACATTTATTTTAATAAATGATAATTCACTATTTGAGTATACATGTTTGTGTATTTGATTGGGATCTTAAACTCATCTACTGAATGTCCGCAATACAATTCACAGCATAAGAGAATTTGTGATGGAATCACAACTAGTGATTATCTCTACATGTGCAAATGTGAAGTATTGAAAATATCCCTAGTCGATGAATTGATAAAAACGGACACTATCAATTATGTTGAGACTAGCATGGGTTATTCTCTATTCAGCTGATTCTCACTGGCTGGTGACATTGGGATGTCCGGAGATAAACATGGATGCTAGTTAAGGGAACTAGTTCATTGGAGTGACTAGCTGTAAAACTTCATATGGTAATCTACATAGATTTGTCAATGAAGTTCTTACTGCAGCTTAAGTGCGATGTTCCTTTGACTTGTGGTGTTCAAGTCATCTTGGTCATGGAGACTTATACTTTAACATCTTAAGCAAGCATCTCCAAGGAGGTGTGGACCCAGGATGATCGGGTATAAGCCGAAGTGCCCGAAGATGTTTGAACAGCCTACAAAGGGTTCACCACTCCTTGCGAGGAGATGTATACCCAGGCCTATCGTCGGATTGTTACTCAAAGCCTCTGGCCAGAGCATATCATGTTTAGAGTATGAGTCTCTTACATACATGAGAGTAATTAGAAATCCAAAGGACGAGAAAGACACTACTTGGGCTAGGTGTGACGTAGTCAGTCTAGTGGGGACTGACACAAACAGACCATGTCCTGAACCAAGTGGGTATAAGATGGTGAAGGGAATGAGGCACGATTCATTAGAGCTGCTGAAGGGTTTCGGAATTCTTTCTGAGGTCAACCGTTGATCTTTCGATTAATTGGGGGGCATGATGTACTACTAGGTGTCACTCATGATCGTTCTATAATTAGTTGATTATAGACGGCCAACATAAATCGAAAGCCTATTTAGTCACACGCACTACGAGTAATCTGAGAGATTTAAAACGAGTTGAAAATTAGATTTTCCGATCAAGAGAAATAAGTCGAATCTGAATTTATCAGAGGCGCAATGGAAGCTAAAAATGGCTAAGTCTTTTGAAGGCTTATTGGGCGAATTAAATGAGTTTAATTCACGATGGGATCGGCTTGGTTTGGCCGGCCAAAGAGGGTGTCCACTCTCTTGGTTTGGCCGGCCATTAAAAGGGGGATAAACCAATTTAATTGGTTTAATTAATAAAATAAATCTAGCGCGATTTGTTTTATAAATTATGGATAAATAATTTGATATATAAAGAAATTTATATAAAGAGATTTATAAAGAAATTTGTAGAAATTTATTCTTTTTATGGAAATTAAAATAAACCATGAATTGGTTTAATTTTAATTTATAAAATCAATTATGAATTGATTTATCCATGATAAGAAAATTTTATACAAATTTTATTCCATAATTAAAAGAGAGAAGTATTTGTTTTATTATAAAGTTAGTTATAATAAAACTTGGCTTAAACAGAATAATTCATAAGAGAATTTATAGGATAAATTTCTTATGAAAATTCTGTTAAGAGGGAGACTTGGCAAGGGAGAGATTACTATATAAAGGAACCAAAGGCAAGCCTTGAATTCCAATCAATAGAGTAATCAAGAGATTAACTCTCTCCCTCTCTCTCTTATTCTCTCCCTTTCTCTTCCCCTTAGGGCCGGCGCCCCTTGCTCCCATTAGGGCCGGCACACCATCTCCCCTTCAAGGGTTGGCGTGAGCAACAACAACCAAGGAGGAGCCAAAGAAGAAGAAGAAGAAGCGGGTCGCAACTCCTTCCTTACCGGAATTTTGATTCCGTTACTTGGTGGTTAGTTTCCTTTCTTCTCTCTTGATCTTCTAGTTGTGCCAATAGAGAATCTAGTAGTTCTCGTCGGCACAAAACTCGTGACTTTGCGAAGTCATCCCGAAGAGAACTCGGCGTGGACGCGAATAGAGGCGAAGCTTCCAAGGGACGCTACGGTTGGATCTCGTCCCTTACTTCGAGTTACGCGAGGTACTAAGTAAATTAGTTTACTTTTCCGCAAAGTTTTAATTTATGATCATGTCCACACATCATAAGGTTGCATGCTAGATACGTGGTTAAAATAATTTGAGAAATTATTTTATGCTAATTCTTCCGCTGCACGTAAAAATTTAAAATTTTACGAACCCGTATCCTTGTCAACATGCACCCGGTCCCAACACTTCGAACGTTAACTTTCATAAACTACGTTGGATTGTTTAAGAAACCTTTATTATTGGAATGGTTAAAAGCTTCCAAGTTTCTTCCACTATGTTTGGTTGCAGCTAACAGTAAACTTGTGGTACTATTCTCCGACTTTTAGTTTGTTTGATGCTTTCCATATCCTTAATTAGTTTGCTTTT